>JAJOOR010016629.1:0-24537 GCA_036250505.1 Solanum acaule
TCCAGATTCTCAGCGAGTTCTTTTAAGATCACATTTTATTTTGGTACTGTCTTTAAATTGAAAACTTCATCAAGTTATGTCATGCATCTGGTATATGTCAAAATACAAAATAGAAAGCAAAGAATCAATCAAACAAGCAGGAGAGTTGATTTAACTAAGTTAATGTGATAAAAAGACATGGTGACTCTAAGTTAGAAGACCTGCAGCAGTCGAACTTCATCTCCTTCCGATCCCTTTTTCAAAGTCCGCCTCTTCTTGTCTTTGTTACCCTCTCCTTCTGACTCTTTAGGAACTTCCCTGATCACCTTCTCTTGTTGTGGTGCTTCCTTGACAACAACCTCATTTTGCTTTGCTGCTTCTAAAACTAATGGCAACGCAATCGACCCAGTTTCTGCAATCACAGTTACATTCTTTCCCCCCTCCCCCTCCTTCAGCAGCTAGAAAACCAAAAAAGAAACATAAACATAAAAATAAGGTTTTCATGTATGCACTAGTTAGAGAACTGTTTAAAAACTTCTAGTACCAATTTACCAAAAAGGAAAAAGCTTACCAATGAATAGAATTTTTTATTTTTATTTGTGTTTGTTTTCCTTAAATTCTCAAAGCAAAAGTAACAAATTTACCAGCATCTGTGAATCAAACAAACAAATCAAAAGCAAATTACCTAAAGATAATCATTTACTAATCTCAGAAACTCATGAACTTGTAAAACTTTAATTTAAAGAAAGGGAAACATTTTCTAAGCTGAATTTCTAAAAGTACAAAAGAGAAGAACACCAAAAGCCTCAAAATCATAAATTTTGACACTAATATAGTTCAGTAAACATGATCACACATCTAAAGAGTATACTTAGCAATTTAGACATTCACATTTTAATTAAACAATGATAGACTAGTGAGCCTACTCTCATCTTTTCCGACTTCGAACTACAAAAGAGAGTCACTTTTCCAGTGTTGTTGTTGCTACTAGAGGCCCTAATTAAACCAAAAATTCAGCTCAATACTGAATAATCAACTCAACTGAAGCTCAAAATGCAATTAGGAAAACCGATTAATAAGAACCTAAACTAAATCAGGCGTAATAATCCAAATCAAATTATACACAAATTTGATGATTTCACTTCATTTCCAGCATTTAGTTAGTACGCACAAGTCAATCAACAATTTGTTCTTCCCAAATTCAAATAGATCCGTCATCCATGTACCGCACCTGCAATAACTTAGCAATATTAGCTACCGTCTCCGTTACAGAAGTAGCTTCTGGAAGAAGTGAATCCCTACTACTCTCATGCTCCTTAACACGGAGCTGTAACTCCCGAATTTGAACCAACAAAGCCTCTCGCTCCGCTTCCCATCTTCTCTCCTCTCTTAACCACCGTTGCTCCTCCCTCAACCACCGCTGCTCCTCCCTTAACCACCGCGACTCCTCCCGTTCCGGCGAACCACTGTAGCAAACGTGAGATACAGAGAAGGATGCCGAGGAGTTTTTTAGAGAGAAGAATTTAGGTGTGTAAGTGTTGTTGTTATGGAGATTTGAGGTGAAGATATGGAAACTCAGTGGTAGTGAAGACGCCATGGATGTGAAAACTGTTAACAGATTTTTTTGTTCAGTTTTAACGGTTTTTGTTTATTTATATGAAAAAACTAATTAGAGATATTTTCAGCTGGCGGGAAGCTAAACAGTGCATTATGCTAAATGCCCCGATTTATTTCAAATTATATGTCGTGTTTCTCTATTATGCATTCATTACACAATGACAAAAGACATTTAAAGGGATCGATCCGGCTCATCAGTATGGATAATCACCCTTCAAACCAATTGAGTCATTCCGATTAATATTAAGTATGTTGTTGAGATAAAAAAAATTAATGATCGTAGTGTTCGAACCAGCTTTTGCACATCTCGACTAATTCCATGGAATACCTACCACCTCCCACCAATAACGAATACCAGGTACTTCTCTCTGTCAAAGCTAGGACAAATGAAAAGAAAGTTGTTGAGATAATTTAAGTCATATTTTCAAATAATGTCAAGTAAGTTGAAACAAAGAAAGTATAAATATTATTTTTATTGTCCAAAGCAATCAACCATTAAGCATTAAGTTGCCTTAGTAGAATCATGTTTGCTTGAAATTCAAGTACATATGATCGAAGATCGAATCATTTTTGCCTGAACTTCAACAACTTAAACATCAAACATCTTATCTAAAAGTCTAAAATTGTTCTGAAGCGAGTAAACGGTGTTCAAAATATTGCAATGTACCAGAATCCAGATGATCCAAATTTGAAATCTTATTCATCGACAAAAATATTGAAGCAGACGATATTCCATTGTTCAAGTTTTGGAATACAACAAATATAAAGAGCATAATACCAGAATCTAAATGAATACACAATAGCAAAAACACAATCTGTTTCCTCAACCCCTTTTTCACTTCAACAGTTCCTCCTCATTTGCTTCCATGAATAATTACCCATATATTTGCTACAATACAAACAGCTAGTGTCGTGAAAACCCCCGGTAGGCAAAACCAGCTTTATTACAGCTATAAGTTGATCTTTGGCAATGGCAATATAATTTAAACAACAGGAAATGAGAGAGAACCACAATTGTACAATATCATGGGCAGATTGCACCATTGATGTCCTGACGTTTGATGCAGCATTAGAATTCTAGTCGAGCTTCACATTAGAATAGAGAAGGGTGTCCCTTGTAAGTGGCATGTTGAGGAGAAAGTAGATCTGCATTCATTTAGAGATGCAATGAGTTGCAGAAAAACAATGTACAAGGAAAACGAGAAGACGACATGATAACATGCTATAGAAGAGCGCTAAAAATAAAGAAATATAATCATCCCCGCCTACAAATCATGTCTGAGATTGAAGATAATCTATGACAAAGGAAACTATACATATGCTTTCTAAGAAAAAGGAAACTCTTGGTGCAATTATTCGGAACCTACAGGACTTGGAAGCCCATCTAAAGCAACAGTAAATGCTTGAGAAACTTATTCACTTTTGCATTTCCACATGTATGACAACACTTATAGTGGCTGTGCTACAACGTTTTAGTGTTTACACCCACTGTCTGCTTTCTCTTCTGCTAATACTGTAGTTCTATATTTATTCATCAGCTAGGCAGAGGAGTCACCGAGTCACTACCTAATGGGGTGCAATTGTCAAAAGCTAAAACTAGAGCACTATTTTCTCGACTAATGGAGAAAAGGCCACTGCCTTCCCCAAACCAAGACTCGCTCTACTGCTGGAAACCTCAGTGCCTCATTATAGCTCCTGAGAAACTTCAGTACCTTATGACAGCTCCCAAGAGGTCCAAAGGCTGGAGGAGAAGAACTCAACAATCACTTCAACCCTCTTCGGGGTGGATTTGACAAAAAAGAATTTTAAGCCCATCTAAATAAAGTGGACTTTTTTCTTTGATGAAGTAGATATCATAGAAAACAACCTAGAAATATCTATATTTCTGTTCTAAAGCTATCAGCCTGGTCCATCTGTAAGTGTCATGTATTCTTAGATTGCTATACTTAAAGTCAATCCCATGCATGGTCAGCTATAACAAATGTGCAACAGTTCTTTCAATTCTGAAAATTGAAGCATTGAAATGTATTTGGTCAGCAGAAACTTACTCCTAATAGAGTGGCAATTATAAGCAAGAGTCCTGTAATCCATGCAACAGTTCGTCTAACCAATATAATTTCTTCAATAGCAGTTGAATTGGGTGAAGTTTGTGTTTCCTCCAGCCAGCGGGCAGATGGTTGAGAAGTGAAAACAACGTCAAATAATGGCTCTGCTACTGAAGGTGTTTCATTACAGACAATGACTCCAACAATTTGACCTGCATGAGTAATACCGAGTTGAATTTAACATAAATCAGACAGGAAGAAATAAAGGAACACATTCTTCTCTTAATTACTGCACATATTTTTTTCCATTTAAGAGGTTCAAGTGCTTTCATGAAACGCAGCCCCAGTTTCAAGAATACACTAGATGGGTAAATTCAACTCTTGTTACATAACCAAATGCAGATTCAGAGATCGCTGAAGCTGCAAAAAGTTGTATCAAATTTGTCAAAATCAGAGAACAAAATCCAACCTTTATAGGCTTCAGTTAAGGAATCAAACATCTTCGACATCACAATACTGAACAATTTAGTTCCTTTCACAACACCTTCTGCTCCATACTGCTCTTTGAGAGCCTACAAGAAATCAAAAGATTAATTGAGCTGGTATGGCCTGTATAACATGTTTCATGTTCGCCTCGTGTATGTATCTTAAGTGAGGTCAAATATTTCAGATTACCACCAATATAGGAAAAGAATTTTCCTTTTCCAGACAAATGACAGACATAAAAGACAATAATGATCATCTGGAACTGCATGGCACACATCCAACTTACTGAAAACATGACCCTATAAAGGAAGTTTTGGAGGTCAAGGATTAGGGTAGAAGGTTAGTAGGTAGCCGAGTGTTGTAGCACTTTTATATGGGAGAATCAGGGGACTAGTCTCTCTTTATTATTAGTATTACTATCTAGTACTTGCATAGTAACATTAACTTTGTTTTTATTTATTTGTTACTTGTTTCATTGTTTGTGTTCATCTTGCCACTTTGTTGCCATTAATTTTTCTTAGCCTGTTTTGGTCATGCGTTCCTCAATTCTCACTATTAGCTGTTACTTCATTTGCTCTACTTATCTTGCTATTTTGTTGTCATTACTTTCCTTTCTATCGTGTTTTATCTACACTTCTTTTGAGCCGAGGGTCTATGCAAAACAACCTCTCTTCCCCACAAAGGTAGGAGTAAGGTCTGTGCACATCCTACCCTTTCCATCAACTACTTGTGGAATCTTTTTTTGAGATAAGGGTATAACTTTATAATCAGAAAACTCATTTGGGGTAAAGGCAAAACTATATCATGTATGCACTAAAGCTTAATTTGGGGTAAAGGAGAAACTATTTCTCGAAGTAAATTCAGGATTCAAATGTAACCTTAAGGCCATCAAATTTTCCAGAAATTAGCTCAGATGGATGGTGCACAGCTCCAGACAAATCTTGGTGCGTCTCCATTGCTCTTTGAATCTTATGGGTGAGTGAAACAAGACTTCTTACAAACTCCCTATCTGCTTCCTGTGCCACAAGTAAAAAAAGACAATCAATAAAGACCTAATAGGAAAGAACACCACAAAAAGAAGTCATAGTATAGGTTGTTAAGCCTAGAAAAGTACCTTTGACAATTGAAATTTCAAATTAGCGTCATCCTCCAAGGGGATTGTCAGCTCTCCATTCACATATGAACCACTCAACCATGATGCCTGCTTACAAATATCAATCCTCTCATGAGTTGTATGACCTTGAAGTTATTCAATGTGAAAAGATAATCATGCAATGCAACTGCTAACAGACGCTCACAAATTCACTTAGTTCTTTGTCTGAATATTCAGCATCTGTTTTTGGTTCATCCAATGAAAAAAGAGAAACTTTATCTGCATCTGCATACATGACAAATTAATTAGACATAAACCAATCTAATTCTCCTTTTTTACAAGTAATTAACATATCAAACTAGTAAAACACCTTACAACATGTATAAGAGTAAAAGACAACTACCTGGAAGTTGAATGTCAGCTCTATTTTCGTTTACTACATTGCTTCTAAGGGCCTCAAAAGAAACACCTATTACAACGAATGGGAATCAATAAGCACAATCTTATATAATCACCAGATAGAAGCTTAATAGACAAAAAAGACATACTAGAATGTCCAATAAGTATGTTATTTATCTTAAATACACAAACACGCGCGCGCTCACACAGGAGTGAGAGAGAGAAAGAGAAACTCGGTATGTTAATCTACTGTACTATATATTTATTCCAGCTTGCATACCTTCAGCTCCTGTAACTTCTAGGATGAGGACAGAACCCGGCCTATCAAACGGATTTGGTACAAGTACCTCATTCAACTGCAACCAATGGATATTTGATGATGTATATTTCGCTTTAAAGTCAAAACATTAGCTAATAAATGATTCATCTTTCCTACCTTCGATGAACTAGCAGAGGAAAGAGTAGCAGGAGGTGCAAAACCAAGCAAGACTGATACAGTAGCACCAACTTCGGAAAGAGACAAGGAACTTATCTGTGTCCAAAAGACAATTATGCAGTTAGTCAATTAAAAATAATTAGACTATGGTGGTATGGAAAAAATGGATGTCGAACAAACAAAATATCTAGAGGAACTTGTAATGTCATATTGTCGAGTTGTTTGGCGACTCAGATTATTAGAAACTATGGAGGCAATGACTTACTGTGTAGATAATAATACCTAATCCAAGAGTCTGAACATATTAATTGCAGTGGAATATTAAAATATTAGTTAGAGAGGCTGGTTTATTTTTTTATGACTGTGGAGTCCAAGCTAGCTTTAGCGCACCTCGACTAATTCCATGTGATACCTGCCACCTCCCACCAACACTAACATCACCAACACTAACATGTACCAGGTAACTCTGTCCACCAAGGCTAGGACATATGGGAAGAATCACCTAGTGTTTTTTTGTCTCCAATGGGAATTGAACCTGAGAGTTGAGACCTCATGGTTCTCAACCACTTCATTGACCACTAGAGGCCACACCCTTGGGTGTGTTAGAGAGGCTGTTTTTTTGGGTGTATTTGATGTTCATGTGTCAAAAGTGAACCTCAGAACAATGTAGAAGCGGTATACATTTCTATTGGTGACCACGGTTTGAATCTTGGAGGCAGCCTCTCTAATGAGGTAAGGCTGTCTATAATCGCCTTCCCTATTGCCCTCCTAGGCAGGAGCCTTCTGGTATTGGAGTCCGTGTACTTGATCTCAATTTGTCTTCTAATACATCATTACACAGAAACTTTATAATGTGATTACACTATCTTAATAGCCTTGAGTGTCTTCATGTATATTTATAACTGGATACTCCTAAAATTATACTCAAGAGTCAAAATTACTAGCTTATGCAAGTATACCCAAACACAAACAATGGACAATGCTAGAATAGTGGATCTTTAAGGTTAGTCTACTCAAGTGCTCTATTAGCTCTCAATATTAATTCATTTAATTTGAGCTAACACATGTTACCCACCAGGTGAATATTATGAATATATGGCTGTGCATGCAGAAAACAATCTGTTGAAGGAGCGTAACCTTCATGATCCTTCTTAGGGAACACGTTAATCATTGCTGATGACATAAAATCTTGAGCAGAATCATCCATTTTATCTCAACCATTTACTGATAAATCTTCACTGGATGTTAATGCTGTTTTAGGATCAGCCAGCCACGGCCCATGTAATTTCAGATAACCAAGTTAGAATAAGCCAGAGGAAACAACTAAATCAATCACTGATCCAGTACTTTTAGGTAAGTTGACTTGCGAGTAGCAATCAACCAATCAATCAACTACGCCTCAATTCCAAAATAGTTGGAACAGACTATTTGAACCATCTAAATCGTTCTGCTCTATTCAAGCTAATACTAAATAATTTGTCTTAAAATCAAACACACAAGACACACACACATATATTCAACTATACCTCAATCCCAAACTAGTTGACTTGCAATATCTTTCAACATTTAGTTCCAAATCAGAAATTGAAGTTGCTAAGCTTTCTATCACATATCTACTATCAAATAACTTCAATTCCAAGATAGTTGGTACCAACCATATCAATCATGTAAACCATTCTGCTCTATTTGAGCTAATACTAAATAATTTGTCTTAAAATCAAACACACACACAGAGGTATATTCAACTACACCTCAATCTCAAACTAGTTGACTTGCAATATCGCTCGACATTTAGCTCCAAATCAGTAACTGAACTTGCTAAGCTTTCATTTCACATATCTACAATCAAAATCACCTCTTTCATCCTAATACAACAACCCCACGTTCCCAAATGGTCATTATATTGTTCTTAAGCTCCCCAATCTCAAACTAGTTGACTTGCAATATCTTTTGCATTTAGCTCCAAACCAGTAATGGCAGTTGCTAAGCTTTCAATTCACATATCTACTACCAAGTTCACATCTTTAATCCTAATTACAGCAAGCCCACGTTCCCAAATCCCAAATGGTCATTATATTGTTCTAAAGCTCCCCAATCTCGATATTCAACAACTAACCAATCACAACAGAACAAAAAATCTTACAATTGAAGAAACACCCAGATGGTTAAAAAATCGAAATACCTTAGAAGAAGCATCAGAAGAAGGAGAACGGAAGTAACGGTGAGATGGGTTATCTAGAAAATACACTGAAGAGGCTCCATCAGCAACCTGGATCAAATTTCAAGATTCAAACATCAAATTCACAAATTTACAATACAATCGATCCAGTGACCAAAAAAAATATTAAAAAATACCTTAGAATGCAGGAAGAGTGAGAGAAGTAATAGAAAGGTGAATTTGCAAGAAGATTTTGGATCCATTGTAGAGAGAGATTGGGAGTTTGAATCTGATCTATGTGGTTTTGGGAAGAAGAAATTGAGATTGAAGAAGGAGATTCATAAACTTTAAAACGACGACGTTTGAAAAGGTGTAAAATTGTACTATAGGTCCTTGAACTTTTTCTAATGGACCACTTTTTCCCCTCAGGTTTTTACTATTGTACTTTTAGTTCAAGGCTCAAATCAACATGAGACCCAATTATTTTAATTTGATCTTTTCGTTTAAAAAAGAAATCATTCCCGCAACGATAATATGCTTCTTAATGTTTACATCAAATCAATGAATGCAAGACATATGTATGTCACTTAATCATGGATAAATGATATATATAAACATTTGATTTGTTGTAAATACTAGAAGGGTAGAAGGTTAGCAGGAGTAGAATGTTGTCTTGTTGTACGTTTACGAGAATGTCGTTGAAGTAGGATCGCTAGTGGAATAGTCCAGTGGTACTCCTTGCCTCTGTTGACACAATTAACCAACGGGGACCGACAGACAGCTTGCTTAGTAAAGTCTTTTATCTTCCATTCAGGGGTCATGAATGATTAAGAGAAACGAAGGGTGAGTGCAACGAACTAGAATTTGGGACCAGCATATGTTGTATATTGAATGTCGATCATTTATGCTTTCCTTCATTACTTTTTTTTTTTCTATTACTCGAGTTGAATGTACTTGAATCGAGAGTCTTTTGAAAACAATATATCTATTTCTACAAGATAATGATAAAGTTGGTTTACACTTTACCCTCTCAGACTCCGAATTTCACTGAGTATATAATTATTACACTAGATGTGAGAAAGTATTAACTGAAAAAAGAACTAGTATTGAACTATTAATTACTTTATTATGGTATCTCCATTTTTATGCAGCATTAGAGGTACATTGGCGGAGTGTCCTTTACCTTTAGATTTGGTGAGATTGAAATGAACTTTATCCTAGTAAGTTTTTTATACATTTGGTCGTTCAACCAACAATTATTACAATTTTTAGTCAATATTAAAAATATATACATTGATTATATAAAATATGTATATTTTTTTGTATATCACAAATAATATATCTAAGAAATATATATATATATATATATTCGACTAGTTCATGTATAGAGGCCCAAAATCCAAATATAAGATAGGGCCCTAATGTGAGTATCCCATTATAGAAGCCCGTGATTGTGCTTTCTTGAATTTTGAGTGTTTTGATAAACTAATGGAATAATAAGATTTACTTGAGCTTATATTAAACCAATGAATAAATATTTATCGAGTGCGAATAAATATTTATCAACATAAATAGAAGTGTTGGTTATTATCTATTTTTCTTTTCTAGTAAATTTTTTTTTTTTTATCACATGAATATTTGCTCTTATATATGTGCGAAGAATGAAATTAAAAAGATAAAAGAAAGTGGTTTTTTTACTTAAACCATTTGGTATCATAATAATATTGATTTGATTAATCCAAATTCGTGTGCGGGGGTTTTAGAAAGGGGGAAAACACTCTTAATTAGCAAGGTTCTTTTTATTTTCATAACTCAAACTCAATATCTCTAACTAGCTAAAAGCGGAAGAGTCACATTTATCCCACCATTTGATGGTGGGTTCTCCTTATTTTATGATCACTTGAAACAAAGAAAAGGGTACATTGGAGACTCAACATCAATCAATGATACTTACTGAGTATTCAATGATACTTACTGAGTATATTTTATAGGGGAGCAGTCTTGTGCATTAAAGCTTCCGCTATGCACAGAGTTCAGAAAAAAGATTCGACCATGAGGACTTATTTTACGCAATCTTACTTAATATTTCTATCAAAGATTGTTTCACTTGAATCCATAATGAACTTTAAATTTCGAATATACTTGTCTTTTGCTCTCACTTTGTATATAATTTTATATTTATTTATCAATTATTGCATTATATTATACATCTAGAATACAGTTGATGCATCTTTTTCAGACATGCGTACATGAATTTCACAAACAAAAAGACAAAAAAATGTTTTGCATGGCCAGTAGAAAAGTTTGACTAATATAGTTTGATTTGCTATCTAATTCTTATTACTTATATTATTATGACTTGGTCATATAATTATTACTTGGTTAATATATTCTTAATTTTTTTTTGACATAACCAAAAAAATAGTTATTTCATCATCGAATTAGAGAGAAATTATTATGACGTGACTACAATTTAATCCTTTCACCTTAGAAAACAATCTATGAACAAGCCTGGTTGTGTTTCAATCGAATAAATAAAATACACGTGTGATTCAATAATCAATTATTACACTTATAATCAGGTGCATGGTTGCAAATTACAATTTTTTATCAAACTAAAATATTTAAAATACAAATAAATATTGAAGGTTTAGGTTTAGGACTTTGAGAAAGCACAAAATTGAATATATAATTCTACCACATGGACCCAAACTAGATCCTTTGCTTCACCAATTCAACAATGATATAAAAATAAAAATGCAATTTTGTGAAGAAATACGTAGAGTTAAAAAGACAAAACCAAAAAAAAGTAGTCTAGATATAAAGCTTCTTTTTTTTGTGTGGAAATTTAATTAATTCCATATTTTGACATATCATTAATGTTAGTTTGTATTTTATATAATAAAGTTAGCTGAGTATATTAGAAGGCTTCTAATTGAGCCTTTGTCAAACTAAATGCCTCTATCAGCAGACAAGAAGGCGCAATATGTGCTTTCTATGTTTGTTTCTAGACTTGATGAGGTTCCTAAAAAGTTGCTAGTCGATATCGTGAAATTATCATTCGAAAAAGTAAGACATAAATTATTGTCTGGTCATAAGACGTGTGAATCAAAATTATATTTGAATTGAATTTTGTCGAATTTATAAATAGAATTATAGCTACATCCATGATGATCATATTAGATCAAATTCAAGAAGAACTAATTAAAAGTTATGTCCTTTAATTTTGGTTATGTATAAGCAGATATTCAAATTCGTATAAATTTGAAGAAATAGGCACACGCGTCATACATAGCAACATATATATATATGTGTGTCCTACATGGCATAACTCAAATTAATTTGAGTGCATCTCACACGAAATGACATGTAGGACGTGTGCGTTTACTTGTTCAACTTTACACAAATTTATAAATGTCTACTTCATACACACTAAAAATTGAAGAACATAAAGATAGCTAAATCCAAGTAAAAAGGCATGTTTATTATGCCCAGAGGAAAACTAGAAATTGCGAAATCAATATTCAAAGTTCAAAACAATACTAATTTTAGTGGTTTAGCAATTAGTTAAGAGTTCGATTATCCACTTCGTAATCCTCTACCTTCTCCCTTATATAATAAAAAAATAATTGAAAAAAATAAATATCAAAAGTCTCTAATAACACTTGGCACTTTGCAACGTATAGTATCGTGCCACATGTCCATTTGAGATAACATAATATTTATTTATATTTTGTCATAATTATTTTCAAGTCATGTCTTATTTTCGAATAGTACAAGGATATATTTGATTCATTTCCTAATTAAAAATAAATTATAATAAAGTTTTTAAAAAATCACAAAAATATAAATTACAATTATAACCTTAACGTACAAGTTTGCATGTATTTATACAGTTTTTTTAAAAATAATTCAGTGGGGACCTAATGCATACAATCAAGGCAACAATTGCAGAAAGCAATGGAGACTTTGCTTTTGTTTTTTTGTTAGCAACTTTTAATTTTATAATCCCAAAAAATGTAATTATTATTTTAATATTAAAAGGTGATGAGGCTTTTAATTCATCTGTAATTTTCAATAGATTTGCTCGAGTCAAAATTGGGAAATTTCTTATGCAAAAGTCCAAGTTACAAAAAGCCCCACACCATTTTTTTTTCTATTGATCTAACATCACCCTCTTTTTATTGACATTTACTTTAATTTCCAAAACTTATCATATTAGACAAGTTGATTTTTTTGTCCCCTTAGAAATATGGTTCGGAATCAAGATATCTCGAGATTATAATTATTTTATGATTTACATGAAAAAAATAAATCAGCTACAAAAAAAGTATTGATGAGAGGTTATTAGACAAGACATGGCGTGCAACTTCATATTACTGATAACATAACTCTAAATAGGAAAAAGTGGAGGTCGCGTATTAGGGTAGAAGGTTATTAGGGATATAGTGTTATCTTGTCTTGCGAAGCTGTAGGTCTATTAGTGCCTATTGTCGTAGTAGTCGTACCACTATATAGTTCTTGCCATATATTGTTTATTGTATTTTTGTTACCACACTATTTTATTGTTGTTATTGTTTCTTTTTGTAAACTTTACACTACTTTTCTTATTAATTGTTATGCTTCCGTCATTGTTTTCTTTTTCTTTACTTGAGTTTGATGCACTTGAGCTGAGAGTCTCTCGAAAATAACATGTCTATTTATACGAGGTAGTTGTTATAAGGCCTACGTACATTCTAACTTCTCTAGGCCCCACTTAATGAAATTTTACTCAATATTTTGTTGTTGTAAGTTAAAGTAACTTTTGCACTTTTATAAATAGTAGTGATAGATATATATTTTCTATGGTGGAGAATTATGGAGATTGAGAGATTAGTGACATTTTGAGTGATTTATTTTTCAAAATAGATGTATTATATTTCGTGTAGAAAGACATTTACGCTATTTTAATTCTTTTTTTATATTTATGGAAAGCTATATGGTTTGTTAAATAGCCATTGCGCAAAAAAAGGAGAAAAACTTTTTAGTTCTATAATGATGGAGCTGTTAATAGTAAATAGAAGAGATAGAGTGTACGCAATATTATTCTTATTTTTTGAATAGAGAAATTATTTTCAACAAATTTTTAGCTTAAAAAGAAGGGATGCAACATGAAAAATTCTTAGAAGGCCACCCCATCATCCTAGTAGTAGTACTTTCGTCTAACACACTTAACTTTATAGCTCTAATGAAATACAAGTATTAATGTTAGTACGATAATATCAATGTTAGTGTATAGAAGTTAAATTCATAACTTCTTCATGAGTATAAGTTTAGTGTGCTGACAGTGAAATATTTACATATTCAGGTCATTTAAAAGATACTCACAAATAATTTAATTTAATTTAATAGGTTATTTACTATTTATTAAAAATTAGTCATCAATCAATAAATAAAGAAGAATTAACCTAAATAATCATCCATCTAATTGATTAAACTAAAAATAGCCTATGAATATATTATATGTATATACTGATATATAATTAACGTATAATCTATATATATTAACTAAAAATAATTAATCCATTTGTTTATGTGAAAATTCCATTATTCCAATAATATATATAAAAAATTATGTCGATAGATATAATTAAATCCTTCAATTAATTTCATCCTCACATATATGAGAATTTTGACTTTTCTTCAAAGGAGGTCACATGTATGAAAACTTAGCCTTATTTTTTTTTTCCATTCACAAAGAGGGGTTATCTTTTGTAAAATAGATTAACAAGAAGGGCAACATGGGAATTAAAATGAAGAGACTATCATACTTTACAAGATTTCCCATATTTATATGCATCTCCTTTTGTAAATACTCTTCTTTATAAGTCATATAGCATTTATTGTTTGTTGAAAATTGAGAAAAACTTCTTCTCTTAGTATAGATTATTAAAAAAAATTCTCTTCTATATTTAGTTTGTAAAATTTCTTATATTATTAGTGGTTTCATTTGGTTCATGGATATTGATCTCCCTAGGGTTATTGGGGGGCGGTTATTAATATTATTCAACTATTTCTTTCTTCATGGCAAAAACAACTCAATCCAAAACTCTTTTTTTTCTTCTTCTCTTCATTTGGTTACTCATGAATATTTTTCCATCTAGTGGAAAATCGGTCACCATGCAAATCCATCACAAACAATCAGCTCCTACTGATACTGACACGATCATGACCACGACCACAACCATGACCACGACTACAGTTGGTACCGGTGGGACCGATACGCCGAGTCGACAATATTATGGAGAGGCTCTTCATGAGGTTCCTAGTGGTGCAAATCCGGAGTCCAACAAATGAATTAATTGCATCTTATTGAACAATTTGGTATTATTAATATTATGATTATGATTTCCTTTTTTTCTTCTTCTTTGTTTTATCACAAAAAAAAAATGTTAGTATGTTATACATGGGAAATTATTAGTTTGTTCTCTTATGTTTTAACTATATAGTGTTATTGTTTATTAATAAATAAAAGTGGATTGTATATATTCCCCCTTGATGCTGTTAATGTTCATGATAAAATCTTATTAAAATATTTGAATGATCATTTGGTTATATATTTGAATAATTTTTTTGTTAGTTTTTCAATACCCTACTCAACATTTTTGGAAAATAGACAATTTAAGGATTTTTCAAATTTGTGATCTAATCAAGACTGAAATTTTAAAAAGAGTTATGAACGAAAAGGAATAATCATTATTGATGAAGATCATGTGAAATCATTTTGTTTCAATAGAGGTATGAGTAACAAATGAATTTTCAGGTTTGAAAAATTCGATTTTACCACTTTTTTACTGAAATCTTTTTTCAACTTGCCGAATTTCAACTCTTTTTTTCAAAGTGAAATACATCCTCAAAAACGTAACTCTAACTTTAAATACTTTCTTTTCTTTTTTTTAGTTGATTTTTAAAATTTAAATGTAGATGTGAACACAAAGGATGTTTGATGAAAATTCATGTCTTGTGATTCTTGAATTTTATTTTTTAATGCAGTGATTCAGAGATAAAAAAGTTTGAGACACCATAGAATACAGTTGTGTCAGATTTTCTTTGCTACAGATCATGATGTTTTTTTATTAAAAGAAATTATTGAAAAATAATGTTACATTTGAGTTTTGTCTGTGTCTTGTCAAAAAAGTGGCCCATGTACAATAAAGTAGCTGTCTATGATAAGAGAAAAAAAGTTTAATGAGTTGATATGATTTCATAATTATTAGTATTAATTATAATATATATATAGTGTGAATTCAAATCATTGGTGCTTATTGTCGTATTTCGTTTTTTCAGAGTTAAACGATATGAACCTTGATTAGTATTTTAAGATGTGATTTTAATCATATTGACATGAGAAAGAATACAATTCATAGTATTTTTTCGAATATCTAAATTTAAAATGTTGAATTAATCTAAATCGATTTAACTCTAAAGATTAATTAAATTGACTTTTATGAAGCAAAATGTGACAAGTAAAAATGAAGAAGGAATTTATTCTACTGAATAATTTTTTGCTAATTGAGTTATGTTTCAAGTGAGTGGTAGCCTAGACACTACATCGGTATGAATTTAAAATTTAAATTTGATGAGTTCAATTTTTAATATCGGTAGGCATTACATCTTCGGAATGATATATAAATTCAGATTTGAATTTATTGAATTTTAAATCTAGTAAGTTCAATTTTTAAGATTAATACAACTGATCACTAATTACATATATATATATATTCATAATTTAAAGCACACATTCATCATATAAACTTTATAAGAAGATTTTGCATAATTGAATTAAGTTGTCTTTAATGTATTTTGTTTGATTTGTGAATGTCCTTTATAATAAAGATTTTAAATAGTCTAAAAGAACTATTTAATTATATATGTGTACTTAATTTAGTACCTTAATCTTGAAGATATATATGATGACTTTATTTTATACATATCCAAAAATAAAATAAAAATACTGTAACCTTTTTTTTCTCTTCAAAATTTCATGTTTGATTTGGTCTTTGTGAGGTCCCAATAATGGATGTTCCATCTACATCAAACTGAACATTTACTGTGGTATTTTTTACAAGACAAATAGAAGCTGCCAAAATGTAGCCTGTGAAAAACATAATTATTTTTTATATTAGAAATGTTATTTTTTTGTTTTTCGTGTGATGTTTGATATTTGTTATTTGTATTAAGGATCGATTAAATTTGAATTAATTCGATTGAAATATCATATATTAGAGGTAAAACACTCTTACCAAAGGCGATTGGGGTCTAGTGCCCGATTGAAGACGAGATCGACCTTTAGTTGTTATAGATTGTTGATACATGTGGGTAAACATCCAAGAGGGGGAAAATATCAGGGTCGATCAGAGGATCAAGCCATCAAACCTGGGTTTTAGGTCCCAAAATTTTTGGGGGTTCAATTTCCTTTGATTTGGTGTTTGATGGGAATTTGTATTGAATTTTAATTCGATTTGATGGAAATTTATATTGAATTTTGAGATACGCGCGAAGCTGATTAAAGTAGAAAATGCTTTTTAATAAGATTTTCTTTTACTTTAGGACTTGAACTCAAAATCTCTAGTTAAAAAATGGTGAAACTTAATTTTAATCTATAATTTGGCTCTTTTAAAAAATATGAAGCAAAAATATGAATAACCCGTTAAAATTAAAAAATACTATTCCCACTTTAGTAGTTAATGCAAAAAGAAATAACCAAAATATTATGAGGAATTAATGATGTTTTCTTTTTTGTGAGCAAAAAAGATTTTAGAATCTTCCAAAAAAATACAATATTTTGTCCCAATTTTTGGCCCCATTTGACAATTCACGATGACCAAGAAGTAGCTCGTATTCACTTTTTTTTTTAAAAAAAAATAAGGTGAAAAAAAAAATGGGGATGGGAGAAGAAGGCACGAAGAAGGGATATCAAACTCTCATTAATAAAATAAAAATTCATATAGTAAAAATCGTCTGAGCTATTAAGATTCTCTAGTAGCTCGTATTCTCACTTTTTCAATTTTGCACTTCTTTCAACATGGTTATATGTAAATACTCCTTCCGTGCAATTTTAACGGTCACTAAAATAATATTTTAAGAATTACCAACAGATAAATTTTATAATTAAATAGTAAAAATCGTTGTTAAATCATTTAACAGTAAATTATCAAAAAAATTATGTTAGTTACCAACTATTTTGCGAATAGCAACAAATTCTAATATTTTCTTCTTGTAGTCATGGATATATGAATAATCCTTTTTTTTTTTTTTAATATTTCTTTCCCATGACCACTAAAAATGGGCAAATCAAAATTTTCACTTTGAATTTTGGACCTTAATATTCTGCTACTCATGGTGTTTCACGATCAATATTGGAAATGAATGTACAGAATCACATATTGGATAACTCCAGTTCGGCAAGAAGCCGTTGTGGCAAGTCGGCTCCTATGTTGCTAGTTATGTCCTACTTGGTCCCCCTCCCCGGCACGTTGGAGGTTCCATAACACGTCATGAGCACGGGGCTAAGAGGCGGTTGAGCAACTCAAGTGAAATGCATTACCTTATTCCAACATATATAGGGACAGAAGTGAGAAGATTGTGAAGATTGCCTTGTTATTTGTACCTTCGATTGGATGAATGGAGGACCGACCAATTCAGATTTTCATGAGCATTGGTGGGTTCTAGAGTGCCTATCAAGGACGCTAGCCCATAGGATGAAAAGATGACTGAAATTAAATATGTTGATGTGATTTGATTGTTATTTAGTCCTTTGTTTCTACTTTTAGGAAATCAAAAGGAGGGAGAATTCCATTTATAATCCTTTAGCATACTTGATGCATTTACATTTTGAGAAAACTATGGCTCAATTAGAAGTTAATTTTTGTAAAAGATTAGGCATGTCCGATCTTGAAATTTTTGAAGAGGATAGGCATTTCATACCTCTTGTACATGTGTTTTGTTATTGGTTATTAAAATACGAGGTAGGGATCATGCCTAACCCCATCCTAAAGGTGGATTAAAAAAAAACTAAATGAAAAATATGTATTTTTCGTACACATTTATCACTTATTATAATCATGAATAATTAATGATGATGGTATGTATAATAAACTTCTTCTAGGAATACTGAATTAGTCATCATTTTCTGTTCCTGAGCATCTTACCAATTTATCATGCATATATGCATCACTAATATTCGAACAACACTAGTATATATACTTATTAAATTAATCGGATTTGAATTATATATATTGATAGTCAATTTATTTGTTTGTCGCATGTCACTCCCTTATTTTTTTTTAAATTTAATTATATCAGTACTAGTATGTCATGAAAAATTACATTTTCGAACTAATCTGCTTAATTATTGGTGAACACAAACTTATCATATATTTATATTGAGGGGAGATTGAAAAATCAAATGAAGATCATTAATTGAGATATGCATAAACTTGAGAATAAAACTATATTTATTAATGATGACAAGATGGACAAAAGCTTTTGCTTTAACTCAACAACAACTAAAGAAGAATATATGTATGATAGATATGAACTTGTTTAGTTACTAGGAATACCAATTTTTTCAAAGAATAACAACTAATAAAGGTAATTAACCACTTGATATAAGAGCACCTAGGGCACTTCTAAGAGTAAATAGGAGAACGTTACTACCCCTTGCTTATTATTGCATGCAAGAAGAGTGAAACTTTGTTGATCAATGAAGACCACCACCAATGCCGCCGCCACCACCAAAGCCACCGCCACCACCAACTCCACCTCCAATACCAGCACCAGCACCCGCACCAAATCCACCACCTGCTCCGAAACCTCCTCCTGCACCGCCACCACCTCCTCCTCCACCTCCTCCTCCACCACCACCACCACCGATACCACCTCCAACACCTCCACCTGCACCAAAACCACCTCCTGCTCCACCACCTCCTCCAATGCCTCCACCAGCTCCACCACCAGCACCTCCTCCAATGCCACCACCTCCTCTGGCTCCTTCTCCAATGCCTCCACCAGCTCCACCACCAGCACCTCCTCCAATGCCACCACCTCCTCCGGCTCCTCCTCCAATGCCTCGACCCCCTCCAGCTCCTCCTCCAATGCCTCCACCAGCTCCACCTCCAATGCCTCCACCAGCACCACCTCCAATGCCGCCACCCCCTCCAGCTCCTCCTCCAATGCCTCCACCAGCACCTCCTCCGGCTCCTCCTCCAATGCCTCCACCAGCTCCACCACCAGCACCTCCTCCAATGCCACCACCTCCTCCGGCTCCTCCTCCAATGCCTCCACCCCCTCCAGCTCCTCCACCAGCACCTCCTCCAATACCATCACCAGCTCCACCCCCAACACCTCCTCCGGCTCCTCCTCCAATACCTCCACCTGCTCCACCACCAGCACCTCCTCCAATGCCACCACCAGCTCCACCTCCAACACCTCCTCCTAGACCACCACCACCTCCAAGACCACCTCCTAAGCCACCACCAGCTCCTCCACCAAGACCACCACCTGCACCACCTCCTAAGCCACCACCAGCACCTCCACCAAGACCACCTCCTCCGCCTAGACCACCACCACCTCCAAGACCACCTCCTAAGCCACCACCAGCACCACCACCAAGACCACCACCAGCTCCTCCTCTAAGACCACCTCCACCACCCGCACCTCCACCTAGACCACCACCAGCTCCTTCACCAACACCACCACCACCACCAAAACCAAGACCTCCACTATGTTTAAACCCTTTCCTAAAAATACCATGTCCTAAACCCCCATCAAAACGATCACCAAAACGACGATGCTTAAATAGAAACTTTTCATCATCTTCAACTCCCCTCGTAACATCATCACCAAACACCACATAACTTTCCACAACAAACACAAACAAGAGAATTAAAACCCCAACACTACGACCAGATAATAAACAACCCATTCTATATGACTCCAACTCTTAAACCCTATATAACAAAAGATAACACCACTAATAATATCCAAGGCATGCAAGAATGTTTACAATATGATCATATTATATAGTGCAAGAAAATCACATGGTAGGTCCACTTAATAATTACAACTTAGAAGTGAACTCAACCGTCACCTTCTAATGAAGTAAATGCTTGTGCTCTCTAATTGGGCAGAAGATTTAATTCTTGCAACTGCCCCTCTCCCCCGCACACACACACTTTACAAAGTCAAACACAAGCATTGTTTTCATTACTGCTTTTAATTTGGCTCTGGGAAATTTGACTTTTACGGTATCTCTTTCATTTATATAGATAGTACTTCGATCCTCTGATTCATATTACGTGAATTATTGATATGATCAATCATCTCTTATGAAAAATATTTCATGGTACATGAATAAAGTGTCACCATTTAGTATTATTGTTTTTTTTATTATTTTAAAACTGTTTTCGTAAAAATTGAGACGTAGTTAAGAACCGTATTAAATAAATGATAAATACAAAAATCCTGATAATTTTCTTGAATTTTGAATAGTTCACTTATTCTGAACTATATAAAAAAAACTCAACAATTCATTGAATATGAACTAGAGAGGGAGTTTAATTTTTCACCGAAGCCACCCTTGATGTGAACTTTGATATACATTGTAAAATACAACTTTTTTAGCAAATTGACATGAGGAAAGTTGCAATTTATAGTTTTTTTTGTGTATAGTTTTTAGATATCTAAATTTTTAACTATAAAATATCCAAATAAGATTAATTAAATTGACTTTCGAGAAGCGAAATATGTCAACAAATTTGGGATGAAGAGAATGCTTTTTTCTGAATGCATGGTTATTTATAATTTCTCATACTACGTCATGTATAAGTTAAACTCAAATATCGTACGTGCAGAGAACTTAAAATCTTACCCAAAATATTAGGTTGATTTACGCAAATATCCATTTTTTTCATCCACCTTTTTATAATATTTCAAAAATTGTGCAAACTATAGTAAAAAAACATCAAATCGTCTATTAATATCTTGAAAATAAAAAAGATGATCATTTACTAAATAGCTTTTAGAGAGTGATAACCAACGAATCCGCGTCTTTTTAAATAACTAGTTGACTTGGGGGTATAGTGATGTTATCTTGGGGGTTGGGCTCTGTATGCCATTAATGGTGAAATTCAATCTACTTCCTGCCAACAGTTTATGCTTTCTCTTTCTGAGTACAGATGTAGATAGCTATTTGTTTGAAAAATTCTTTGGTCTAAGAGTATTCATGGCCTTTATGAACCATGACTTTTGTTCATATCACCTCTTTTTATGTAGATAGTACTAATAGTATTGTTGTTATCAGTTTGTGTATGTCTTGACTAATCTGTCATGTGATTAATGTTTCTTTATATAAGTACTATCACATGAATTGAGTAATTCTGTCATCAAGGTTTAGATTGATGAAATGAATTATTTATGTACGTTTGATATGCGATAGTATTGTTTTTATCCATTTTTGTACGTCTCGACAAATCTATCATATGGTTATATATTGTGTATGTATATATGTAAGTAGTCCATATGAATTGAGTAACTCTGTCATCAAGGTTTAGATTGATGAAAGAATATATTTAGGAATCGTTTGATACACGGAATGAAATATGTAAGCTTGTAATTTTCTATAAATGTATTTATCATACCTTTTATATGGGATATTATAATCTCACTATTTTAGTTTAATTTTGTGATTAGCTAATATCTCAACTAGAATATGGGATAAAACTAATCTCAAATTTTATCCTAAAACGTTTATTATCCTTATCTCACATACCAAATGACTCTATAAGTAATTGTTACGTTGCATTTTGTAGTATATTTGGATCAATTTACGTGTGTATCTTGACTCGTCTACCAGATACTTGCTATAGATCGATGTATACCGGGTAACTCACCAAGATTTTAGATAGATGGAAATAATTCATCCAGTGTACATGTGAAATCTACATGAAATTTCATTACTAGAAACACACTTCTCGAAATTTCTGACTGCTCGTCAGATATGAAATAGTTTTCGCTGATTTTTATATGTATCTTAATTAATTCATCGTGTTTTGATATCTTTCACAATATACGTATCGAGTAACTCTATCAAAAGATTTAGATTGATGAAAATAATTTAAAATTTAATTGTTGTATCTACATATAATTTCAACATTATATTTCCCAAAATTTCACTCTTAACACGCTTGCTTTTTAATTTTCGCAAATATAAAATTTAAGTAACAATCAAATGTTGGGTCGGCATGCATCAGTCTATTTAATGAAAGGTTACTAGTAATTAACTATTTGTGCAGTTTAAATTTATTGAGCTGAGATGATATTTAATTCTAAGTATTATAACAGGAAGATAATTAAATAGCCAAATCTATCTCTGAGGGTAGACAAAATATTAAATTACTCATTTCGTAGGTTTTTTAATGTTTTATTAATAGAAGATATTAATTATATTGCAATAATATGGCAAAAAGAATAAAGTATATATAATTTACTCTTCAATGAATTTTACGTGCATATTAGATCTAAAAAAAGAATGTTGGTTATGTTATACTCATGTACTTTTTGCTTTTTAATTAACATGTTGAGTCATTATATTAAAATTACACTTTAATAGTGTAATTGTTGAGATCAGGGACATAGCTAGAAATTTTGTCAAGGGTGTCGAAGATTTAATATATATATATGTATGTAAGAAAAATATTATACATAATATAATTTTTTGACGAAGGGTGTCCGATTGACCACCTGGACAATACGTGGCTATGCCACTGGTTGCAATTTTATTTGTTGTAATAAGTTGTTATCACGCTCAAAACTCATTCTAAAAGGATAAATGATCATGAGTAAACTATGGTATTACCAAAAATATCAATTTAAATCAATTTTGTGAGGTATAATATATATTTTGGATTTTTATATTAAACTAACAAAGAATAAATAACAAGAATAATAAGGGGTCGTTTGGTGTGAAGGATAGGTACAAATAGTCCTGGGATAAAGCCTTAGTGATACTTAATTGAGTGTTTGGTTGGGAAGTTTGGGATAACTTATCCTGGGATTAATAAATAGTACCAGGATAAGTTATCCCTTCAAAAGGGTGGTATAGTAATCCCATCACAAATTGTGATGGGATAAATTTATTAAATGACAAAACTACCCTTCAAATTAACCTTTTGGCTACACTCAACTTTTCATTGATAAGCTTTCACAACGCCGCTTTGGTCTTAGCTTCCATGTTTCTTCTCTTCTTCATTGCAGTAAGAATCTCTCTTTCATTTGGGTACACTCAACTTTTCATTTTCGATTGAAGCCATAGATGGGTGATTGAAGAACTTCTTTACCAATAACCTTCAAGTTTCAAGTTTCTAACAAGGTTAAATATTTTTTTCAGAATTTGTTTCTCTTTTCTTTCTTTGTCATCATTAATAATTCTCTGATCTGTTGCATAATAATTTGGACACACTCATCTTTTCTACTTAATGGAAGAAATCAAAAAAAAATTATGAATGTTATGTTTTAGGGTTTTTGTAAATTTTGAAAAAAGATTGTTCTTTTTAATTGTTTTTTTTTTTGTGTATTAACTCTTTTCATTTTTTAATGAAAAAATAGGGTTTCTTTTGGATCATCAACTACAGTCCGATATTGAATGTTTTATCATCCTTGAGGAGATATTGTGCCAACAATTTGTTATGTTTATTTTTCTCTTCATGGTTATTCATGGTATTTCTATAAAAAGAAATAGGCATGTGATTAGGTACCTTATGAGTAGTCGAGTTCCTAAAATTATATCTCATTTAAATTGTATTGTACAAGATAGTGACACAACATGTATTGATAAGTTGGATGGATAGAAATTCTTTTCACACTTTAGTTCTCTTAACTAAGGAAGTTGGAGGTCTAACTGATAGCAAATATATGTCAAGTAGTGAAAAGTTAGCAATGTTTTTAAATATTTTGGCTCATCATGAGAAGAATAGATCCATTAAGGTTGATTATATTAGATCGGGCTGGAGCGTAAGTCAAGCTTTCAATGAATGCTTGAAAGCTATTCTAAAACTAGCTCCATTGTTACTTGTTAACCCCAAACCGGTGCTTGAAGATGAGCTTGACGATCGATGGAGATGGTTTAAGGTATATGCACTTTCAATTGGGTATCTATTAATTTATGTAAAAGTAAAATAAATATAATTTTACGAAGAAATTTTTGTTGTTTGAGATAATGTTATAATTTTTTTATAGGGATGTCTAGGTGCATTGGATGGTACATACATTCAAATTAGAGTTCCAT
>JAJOOR010016630.1:0-18892 GCA_036250505.1 Solanum acaule
CTTAAAAAATAATTAATCATTTAACTTTAAACATTACTTATTCTATACCTGGATATGTATTAGGAAGTTAAACAAGAAAATTAACAATAAATCTAAAAAGTTAAGATTTTGCACAAATCTAAAAGCGTCATTGTTGATGTAAGTTGAAGCTTCACTTAGCTGAAAAAAGAGATTAATGGAAGTAATAATAAATTATTACAAAGTAATGAAAATAGATTGAATCGGTCAGAATTTTAGAAGTTAAGAAATTGACCCAAATGAAATAATGAAGATGATGGGTGAATAGTGATTTTTTATTTTTTTTAAAATGTAGGGAAATAAAAATAAAGAAAAAGTATTTATTTTTCAATTATCCGACGTGTCATCGATGTGGCATAGAGGTGGCGCTTAAGTGGCGCGCGTGCATTTCACCCATAGGTATGAAACTGGTATTGTATGTGTAAGGTGCTATTAAATTCACTTGAAATAAGTTTAGGGGGTAAATAATTATCCGTAAAGTTAAGGTGCTAAAGTGAATTTTGCTGCCAAGTTCGAGCGTGTTTTTATGTATTTTCCCTTTTTTTTTAAAAAAAATTGAACAGTAAATCCCATATCTTCTCGTCCTTTCCTAGGATGACATGACAGTGTTAGATTCCAATTTTATTTTTAATTTTACAACCAATATTGGTACTCTACTCTACATATATTATTTTAAAAACTTGCTAAATTGGTAGAGTCATGTGCCAACCTAGGTTTAGGTAACGGTAAATACACTGTTCAAACTACAAACTCCCAATAAAAACTTCCCTTTGCTTCAGCTGACTAGCTCTACTCATCCTACGTATACCGTGTTCGTCTCAAAATACTTATCATTCTTACTATACTATCTCCGTATCAAAATACATGTCGTTCTTATTATGCTGTCTCCGTCTCAAAATACTTGTCGTTCTTACAAAAAATGTATATGTCAAAATGTTTGTTATTTTTGAAGTTCAATATATAAATAGAATAAGTATTCAATAAAGTTAGATATAATTATATTTAGACATAAATAAAACTAAAATAATCAAATAGTTCTTTAAATTAATATTTTCTTAAGAAGCGTGTAAATATAAATATGCCACAAGTATCAAACAATATTATCAACAAGTCCTTATTAATACTTAACCCAGTACTTCTCTTACTCTTTTTAATATTGTTTTTCGTTAGGGGTCATTTGGTCGGGGACAAGTTATCTCAGGATTAGCTATCTGAGATAACTTATTCCACCATGTATATGGGATAACTTATCTCACCATGTATATGGGATAACTTATCCCATCACTATGGTATAAATGGTGGGATAAGTTATCCCAAACATGACAATCAAACAAGACACAAAATTTTTATCCATCAGTATTTATTTTTATCCCTCACACCAAACAACCTCTTAGAGTTTGGATTTTACGATTACGAGTTTGGCCTTATAATTTTTTTTTGTTTATTGGTTCTTCATAAATTATTTATATATATTAAGTTTAAACATTCAACACGAGTACAAGATCTTTCAAATTATGTTACTATTCTTGTTATGTCAGAATTATATTGGATATATTTTATTAAATTTTAATAATTTAAGAGGAAGGGCGAAAAATAGAAGCACAAATTCTATGGACGTGCTTAATAAATTTGCTTTTCATGGTAAAATAATAGGAGCATATCTAACATGACTCTAATAGAAGTTGTGCAAGATGAGCTATGACTATTGTTGGTGATTTTGTTGTAAAGAGAGTTGCACTTTTGCAAAAATTGTTGTAGTCCTTGAATTTGTTGTAATATTAATATAGAAACGATTAGGAAAATCTTAATAAATTAGATGATTGACTATCTGATTATTTTAACTTTGTTGATAAAGATTTGATTTTCCACCTTATAATCTCTTTTCCCGTTTCCCCTTTTCTTACCCTATATTATTTTTTTAAAGAAACGAATTAGAACAGAACTTGACGTTTTTTCTTTTGTTTTTGTATGACAATAACATAAGATTATTAAAACAAATAAGAGTCAAAGCTAGAAGTAAATGCTTAATAGATGAATAGCAGAACTTCCCATTTGAGCAAATTTCGAGATCACACACATACATATTGACCATGACTTTTTGATATTTCATCTCTATAGTTTATTATTCCACCAAATAAGCTTCCATTTGCATGACACAAATTCAGCCTTTCAAGATTATTATTATTCTTATAATTAAAAAATATAGAAACGTGTAACATTTCTTTTGTGTACTGTACTACTACTAAAGTAGTTTGTACTAAAACTGTCGGTGAACTATCCACACACACAAAAATTAAAGCCACTCTATAAATAAGAAAAAGAAAGCAAATACAAGATATACCCCACGTATACGATCTACTATATATTTATTACAATGTGTTACCAGAAGGATAAAAAATAATAATCTCAAGTTAAAATATGAGATATCTAGCTAGTGTTACACAAAACGCATAATGAGATAGCTAGCTAGTGTTACACAAAACACATGTTTTATGTTGTCATATATTGTATCAACCATATAAAACACGTAAGAAATTATGTTCAAGTAGGCATACACCAAGGATAAAATGGAAGAAGGTTGTTGAGATTTTTGGCCATGTGTTATGTTTTAAAAAAGGAAAGGAAAAAGGATAAATATATCCCGAACTATCGTAAATGGTATGCAAATACTTTCCGTCATACATTTGGGACATTGGTGCCCCTGTCGTCCAAAAACTAGAGCATATATGCCCTTCACTCTAACGGAAGACTAAATAGGGACACGTGGCACAATCTTATCCGTCGATAAATGTCGGATCGGTGGATAAGTTTATGACGTGTATGTCCGTTAGTATAAAGGGTATATATGCTCTAGTTTTTGGAGGGCAGGGGCACCAATGTCTCAAAAGTATGACGGAGGATATTTGCATACCATTTACGATAGTTCGGGGGGTATATTTGCCTTTTTTCCCAAAAAAAAATAGGGGGTAGTGAAACGGGAAACTGAGGGAGATTGCAATGTGGAGAATTGAACTCTCACCAATAAGGTGGAAGTTCAGGTAGCCAACAAATTGAGCTAGTAACATTCCCCGGCTATGTCTTATGTTGATCTTCAAATGCAAATGTTAGTATGAGTGAAATCACTGTGAATAAAAATTGTTTCTAAATCGCCATAGCTAACATAAATGGTTGATAATATCGCTAATTTGTTGCCTAAAAAAATTTATTTGCAACAATTTTCATTGTTTAACTATAAAATTTGTAGTAATTCCTCCTCCTCCTTATTTAAAGTGGTGTATTGACAAATAACAATATATTTAAGATCAGAGGGAAACATCAAATATATTAGTCGCAAATTAGAGGAGCTAGGAGGAACAAAATATATCTATTATAACACATCGTTCGAATTTATCGATCGTACAATAAATCAATGATAGATTATAGATTACTTGAATCAATCATAATAAATATTTTTTTTTTTTAATTATCTAATTTATCCCGATCATAATTTCTGCATGACGTGCTATTATTATGATCACAAAAAAATACTTTATTTATCCAATAATAGTTGTCCACTATTGACTTTGCACACTTCTTAAGTAAATATAAATAAAAGGATGATTTTACTATATCACCCTTTCAATATAATAAATACAATGTCTTGAAAAATGTAATAGAAAAATGACTATAATTACTGATATAATAAGTAAATTAGAATCTAAGCATAAAATTATTCATTGATTTCATAAAATAGACAAATATCATTGAATATCCTAAAATAATATAGTGGACAACTATTTTTGAACGGAGCGATTAGCAAGTAAATTGTTAATTTGGCATTGCCGACATATTCCTCGATGGATTTTAATAGAGTTGTGATGGAAAGCACATTAATTGGTAAGGTGGGGCTGAGTACTTGCAAGAGAGACCATACTCTTCATAGAGACTCCCAATGAAGAAGGGAAGCATTCATTTTCACTCATTCTTATAACAAACTATTAAGTTTCCCTCTACACGTGCATTTCCTACCTTGGTCTCCGTCCTACTCTCTCTGTTTTATACGTAATTCATATTGCTCTGAAACACCTTTTAACGAAATTTTACTTCGTCGTCTATGCTAATCCGAAATATCTTAATTACAATTACTTAGTTTGACTCAACGCGGAATTTAAGAAAGAAATGAAGACTTTTAAAACTTGTGGTCTAAAATAAATGATAGAAAATTGTGTGGTTGTAAATCATTTCACTAAGGGTAAAATATATATTTTATAGTTAAATTGTTACTTAATTATAGAAATGTGTCATTCTTTCTGGGACTGACTAAAAAGAAAAGTAAGTCACATAAATTGGACAGAGGGAGTAATAATTAAGTAATTACTACATTTTCAAAAATTTTAATTCAACACTAGTATGTTCCAAGTCTCATGCTAACAAAGTGTAAGTCATTTTTGTTTGAAGTATAAATAAAAATGTTTAAATTTCACGAAGATATAATTAAACTTCAGTTATATAAAATTTCAGACATCCCATATGCTAAGATGTTTTGAAGTAGCTAGATGTGCAAAGGACAATTAAAATCTAATTATTGGGCTTTTCCACGAAATGGAGAATAAGAGGACGCTTTTAAAAGACTTAAAATGCATTTTGATCGGTTCTTAGCTTAGTGGACTCCAAAATGGGCTGGATAACGTAAAGTTGCTTTTGTATGAATTTTCAATTTGCTTACTCGAATGAAGCTTCAAAAATTTTAATTTGTAAGAATTGTAAAAGATAATATTTTTGGTATAACGGATATCCCAAATTAAAGAAAAGAAGTTGAGATATATATTGTGAAACATGATGTAAGTACTTTATATTTTGTAATTTTTACGGTACATAGCAGCCCAACAAGGCCTACGTTAAAATAACTCAAAATCTTTATTTTTTGAAAATAAAATTTAGGCTCGTATAATCATATGATATAAATTGTGTATAATCGACTTGTCTGTGTTACTTATTATGTAACGAGTGTATATCAACGATTGCTTCAACCGGTTATGGCTGGACAGATGAATTGTTTTGGGCTAGAAAGAAAAGGTACAGATTTTGGGCCTACTCCGTTGGGCCTGCCCATATCAAAATATGATTTGATAGGGTTGGGCTAAATACTATTTTATGGGTCCAATACGAGTAAGTCCAATGGTTTATGACACGTGAAAGATACAGAGATGGGCTGCTCCGTAGGCCCAATAAACGAATATTAGAAAATATAAGTAAATATAAAATAAGTTAGAGTTACTAAATTTAATAAAATAGGTTTAAACATAAAAAGATCGTTTGGTGTGATGGATGAGATGAATTAATTCTGGGATAACTTTTTAGTGGCCTTTAAGGAGTCGTTTGGTTTGAATTCAAGTTATAATGGGATTAGTTATGATGGAATTAGTTATGATAGTATAAGTTATGCTGAAATTGTTTTTATTGAGTGTTTGGTTTGTTGTATTCAAAATAATAAATCTTAAGAACAACATATAAGTTTACAAAAATACCCTTCATGGATGTGAAAAGTAATGTATAAAAAGTGTTTAAAGGGGCATTTTTGTCATTTAGTCATTTTATCCCGGGATAACTTATCCCGGGATTACTATACCACCCATGGGAAGGGATAACTTATCCCGGTACTAATTATTAATCCCGGGATAAGTCATCTCGGACTTGCCAACCAAACAACAAATTAAGTGGCACTATACTTTAATCTCAGGACTATTTTAAGTTATCCTTCACACCAAACGATCCCTTAATTCATTATTTGGTTGCAAAGGTAGGGATAACTTATCCCAAGATTAACAATTAGTCCTGAGATAAGTTATCCCTCACTGGGGGTGGTATAGTAATCCCAGGATAAGTTATCCTGGGAAAAAGTGTGTAAATTAACAAAAATACCCCCCTTAAACTCTCTTTTATACACTACTTTTACATTCATACATATTAACATAATTTTTAACAACATTTATAATAACATTCACAACCTTAATTATTCGTTGTTTTTATGATAAATATATTTTTCTATTAAAAATTTACATTTTATAAGTACAATTTTTATTTATGAATATATTATAAGTTGAATTTATTTGCGTAATTATTATGTTTATTTATATTTTGATTTCTCTTAAAATGTTCATTCCACTACTAAATTACATATTTTTCATTAAGTAGTTTATTACTCACTTAAAAATTATATTTTATCTGTAACTAAAACGTAGATAACTTTAATAATAAATTTTCTTTTACTTTAATAAACTTAAAATGAAAGTTTTATTTTTAAGCTAAATAAGATGAAAGTTTTATTTTTAAGCTAAATAAGATGAAAGTTTTATTTTAAAACTAAATAAGATGAAAGTTTTATTTTTAAACTAAATAAGATGAACTTTTATTTTTAAGCTAAATAAGATGAAAATCTTATTTTAAAGCTAAATTAAATGAAAATCTTAGTTTTAAGTTAAATAAGATGAACATTTTATTTTTAAGGTAAATAAGATGAAAGTTTAATTTTTAAGTTAAATAAGATGAACGTTTAAATTTTAAAACATACGGCACAATCATGGAAATGCACACACAAAAATATTTAAGCTAAATAAGATGGAAATTTTATTTTTAAGAATGAATAACTAAAGCTTGCAAAAAAAATGTAAAAAAAAAAAAAAACTAAATAAGGTAAGGGTATTTTTGTAAACAAACAACTTATTCTAAAAAAATATGCAATGAATATTAGTTTGAATATTACAAACCAAACAAGCAATAAAAACTAATCGCAGCATAACTTATCCTAATATAACTTATCCCAGCATAACTAGTATTCAAACCAAACAACCTCAAAGTTTACGTATAACAGATAGAATAATTTTTAAAAATCTATTTGTATTTTATTGTGAGGTTGAAACAAAGCTAGGTTAATATTTTTCTAGTTGTATTGTTACTCATTAGTTGTTTAGTTTTCTAATATTTTTATTTAATAAGAATGATATTAATTATTAATATGTTAACAATATAAAAATGTGTTCATTTTAGCAGAAGTTTTATGTCTAACAATTTTATTTTTTTAGGTTTGTACATAAAAGAATATTTCCATAGATGATGGTAGAGATTTCAGATTAAAGTCATAGAATTAATATTTTTTTGAAACCAAACGCTAATTAAAATTAAAACCACTAAACTTGTTATAAGATCATCAAACCAATAATTGAGAAGATAGCATTTGCAGCTTAAATTGAAGTGAAACCGCCAAATTAACCGACACGAAAATTGCCTGCCGGCATTATTAGAAATCGAAAGTTATGTATAATTGTACAATCGATAGTTTTTTTCCGAGCGTTAAACATTTTAAAATTACTTAAAAATTTGCTTATAAATTTTTTAATTTTTTGAAATAAAATTTATATATTTATAAACTACGTAAAAAGTAATATAAGTCATAATAATTGAAAATTTAAAATATTTAAAAGATATATAATTTTTTTTTATTAGAAATGTATCACATAAATTGGGACGGAGAGAGTATTTAATCACAACTATTTTATTTGTGAATTTAACACTTCATTATCAAATTTAACTAATTTAAATCAGTGTTTTAAAAAACTCTGTTGGAACTCGCCTCGGGGCTCTCCCTAGGGCAGGACTCTACCAAAACGCCCGAGTCTCAAGTGTGGGACTTAGTTCTGTAAGACTTACGCCCTAAGCGCCCAACTGTACGCCCTAAGTACGATCAATGCCCAACGCTCGAGGTTTGCCTAACAGATCTTACGTACACAAATTATGTGTTAAAATCTTTAGTTAACATTATTGGCCCCCATAATTCTTGAATAATTGAATGATACATAATGATTTTTAATCTATAGAGATAAAAAAAAAAAGATTGAGAATAACTCAAATAACAAGTTTTAGTATCGCATCTTTCCTATTTGGTAACACTCTGAAAGTAATTATATATTACGTAACATTTCTTTTATAAATTCGTCACGAAATTTTACTTTTTCACTTATCATTGGTCTTCATGATTTTGTCATATGTCTCAAAATTATTATATTTTATTTAGATATTTGAAAGTAATTTTATTTTTATTCATGATGGAGTGGTGTTTTTATTATAATACTAGTAAAGCTATTAATTATTTTTATTATAATACTAGTAAAGCAATTAATTATTTTCTTTTAGGGAGTTAAATCGTATAGTATGATAATTTTATTTTTTTTGAGAAATAATAATTCTTTTATTATTAGAAAGTTAAGATATTAGATTATTTATACTTGCATAAACATGTTAGAACTTTTTTTTTTCTATTAGTTTATTTAATCATATTTGTAATTATTTCAAACTATTAATTTATTTTTATAATTTTGTGTTATTATATTAATATACTATATTATAAATTAAAAATTTAAAGATCCATAGAGCTTACGCTCCACGTCTCGAGGTTTATGCCTCGCCTCACGCCCTCGCCTTTTAAAACACTGATTCAAATCATATCCAAATTTATATTATACTTATCAACTTTTTTATCCTAATTTAGTACATCATCTATCTCTAAATATTGAACAACCAAGTTAATTGGTTGAACAAGAAGTATGTTGTGGTGGAAGATGAAGATGAAGATGCCTGCAGAGTTTTTACTTTGGAGTGAAATGAACTTTACCCTTTGCAGAGCCGGGAATATAAAAAAGGCAGACCAAACTTAACTCTGCGTGCCTTAACTCACTGAACTAAAAAGGTAAAGTCTTTGAAAGTTGCAAAAAACTAACCAAAGCTTTCTGTACAACCTGATCTCAAAAAAACTTGTCCGCTGGAGTAATCTTTACTCAATCTTTTTCGTTTTCCACAGGTTGTCCGGAGTATGTATTAGATTATTAAATTTAAATCACATATTATAAGTGGATTCGATTCTTCTCCATTACATTTTTTCTCCATTTCTTCAAACATTTAGATGAGTGACACTTGTCTAATATATTTTTTATAAATCCAGATTAGATTAACTTAATAAGTTTTTAAATACGGAAATCACTTTTAATTATAGTATGCAGTATCAATCTCCGCATATATTTTGATACTACTCATTAATTTCAGTTTATATATTTTAAATTGATAAAACAAATTCAAACTTTTGTTAATATGTTCAAAAATTTAAATATTTAATGGCATCAAATTTATATTACTATCACGGTACTTTTCCCCATTTTTTTTCTTTCATATATTCTCCATTTTAGCTAAATTAATTTGTGTTTGTATAAAGCGAAAGAAAACTGTATATACAAATACAAATATATATATTTTCGTCTTATACATTTATAATTATACAAAACAGATCTTCCCTTACCAGTTTTCTTTTGCCTTTCTCTCTTTCTTGCTTTATACAAACACAAATTATACAAATTACAATGTATAATTTGTGTTGTATAAAGCGAGAGAGATAGAGATTTGATATATAAATGTTTTATTTCTATTCAAATTTTATGCAGATATATAAACACAATCATTGATACATATACATATGAGTTACATATATATAATTATCTAATCGATATACATATACAATCGCTGCACTTTTATACAAACGAGATGGTTGCTGCGATTTATACAAATTTGATGCTCTATAACAAAACATAAAATTTGCTATGGAGTGCAATTATGCAAACTATAGCTATAACCTACTACTTAATTACTCATCATAGCTATAGTTTGCTATAGTTACCACTCGCGACTAACATTATACATTAACTAAGTGGGCTAACCTCGAGTTTGTATATTTAGCCACGTTTGTATATGTATAATTCGTCAGAATATACAAATACTTATGTACAATATACAATTATCTAACCGATATACATATACAATTCACCTCTCTCCCACTCTCTGCCCTCTCTCGCTCGCCTCTCTCCTCCCTCTCCCAATCTCGCTCGCCATATATACAAATGCATATGTATAATACACAATTATCTAACTGATATACATATACAATTCACCTCTCTTCCGTTCTCCCTCGCCTCTCTCCTCCCTCTCCCAATCTCGCTTGCCATATATACAAAAACATATGTATAATATACAATTATCTAACAAATATACATATACATATACAATTCACTTCTCTCCCACTCTTTGCCTTCTCTTGCCCGCCTCTCTCTCCCAGTCTCGCTCGCCTCTCTCCTCCCTATAACATGTAGCTATGGATTGTAATTATCAAAGTATAGTTATGGAAAGTAATTAGGTTATTTTTGAGCGGCTATATGTGAAAGTTCCTCTTTTAAAATCTATTTTCTAAAATTACAATCACAAAACGTTTTTCTTATTTATACTGATTTAGGGAAAGAGAGGGGGTAGGGAAGTTTACTGATGAAATTTATAAATTGAAATTAATGAGTATCAAGTGTAATGGAGATGAGCTAAATCTATTATAAGCCATTCGGAGGTCCCAACAGAATTATAATCATACCAAAGTTTGAACATGAGACCGACCTTTAGTTAATTGTAAAATAATTTTACCACTACACCATAATTCATAGCGGTAATCTTATTGCAACACACTTCTTTTTTGCATTAACTTTGTGTTAGGTTTTATAAATTGCCGGTTTAAAGTTGGACTAACTAAATATTCAATCAGCTACTTATTCAACTTTTTCATAAAATTGATAACAACAAATAATTTTAAATCACTTTTAGAAAATATAAATGTAAAGAAGGTGATAATATAAATGGATGAGCTAGCTATTAATGTAGTAGTTTAAGTCCCAAAACAAAAATAAATTCCCCTCACCAATAAACCTCCAAAAAGAATCCAAGTGAATATATAATCCAAGTACATGTGGGAAAAATAAAGCCATCATCATCCTCCTACTAATAAGCTAAAGTGATGGCATTTCATATTAATATAAAATATAGTGGCAAAAGCAAATGAGCACAAAATCACATAGAGATTTCTAAATCAGCAAGTAGAGGAGACCCCATCCAAACACCAAACTTCCCATAATCATATTTGAAAATCTCATATTGCCCTCCACTCCACTCTGCACAATAAACATGCATAAAAATATCAACATATATATATGTAGGTAGTATAAACAATTTAGTTTTGAGTTTAATTATTGCGAGACATATATAAAAAAGTTGGCACATGCATAAGAATCCAAATAAATGTAAATTAAACCCTTTCAAGCACCATAAGATCTAATTTGATAAATAATATGCTGTGTTAGTCTGAGTTTTTAGTGAGACATGAAATGTTAGCACATGCATAAGAATCCAAACAAATACAAAATAGGGGGGATATTTGGGGTTCAATAATGTGGCTCTATATTCTATCTCTATAGACTTTGTTACCCACCATTATTCTGTCTCTTCAATTATTTGTTCTACAAAAATACTATACATAAAAAAAGATGTACATCTACATGTAAACAATTTCAATTACTTTAAGTTCAATAATTTCATAAAATTGTGGAAAATTATTATTCTCCATTTTGATTTATATTACAGCAACAACATAAATAAAACATTTGGAATAATCAAAGTTTACCTTTCTTATTGGACAACTTTATCATTATAACTATCAATAAAATATTTACGACTAGGATTACCCGTACCGGTGTATACACCAAAATAATGCAGTTTCTATTATTATGTGATTTAATGAAGTAAATCACATATTAATTAATTTTAGTTAAGGTTAAATAAAATGAATTATAAATTTAAACACATGACATGCATATATTAGATTGGTGTATACCCGGTGCGGGTAAGTTTTGAAATACAATTTTTAGGTAGAGGCAGAGTCATTATGGGCAAACAAAAAGCACGTGATGTGTCCCAGTGAATGACTATAAAGCTTGCATGCACTCGATCACATCTGATCACATCCCCACTAGGCACTAGCTAGGCTCAACACCCCACATTAGATCTTCACCATAGACACAATTAACGAGAAACTGGCTCATGTTAGGATTCCTATGCTAACTTTGACTATCATGCGCTCCATATCAATATAATAAGAAAAAACAACGCATATACCCACTCCTTACAAAATGTATGTTCTGAATATTCCTAATTTTGACACTCATTTTCAAATTTGTCACATAAAATCGATGTAAGGTAGTAACTACAGACTAAATCAAAATTAAAATTTAATGAATTCGACTTGCAAGTTTTACAATGTTGAATTAATCGTAATGTTAAAATTATGCTTTCACATCAACAAAGGTTTGAAAAGGCTAAAATGCACGCAGACTCATAGATCATAGACAATTATTGAAAAATATGCAATATGGCTTCAGATTTTTAAAAAAATTGAAGCATATCGTAACAAAAATTACTAGGGGACCTTCCCCGTAGTAGCAAATGAAAATGTATCATTAAATCCATAATGGTATGGTTACGGAATAAGAAAATGAAACTGAGATTTGAGCAAATTAATTAGTACCTGATCAGGGGCTGATGGAGCAGGAGATAAACCTGAGAAACCACTCGGTGACGGAGCACCCATAGGTGGTGCTGGAGGACTCAACAATCCCACCGGCGAAGGTGCCGGAGATGTAGCTACAACTGTCTTCGGAGCAGGAGCCGGAGCTGAAGCAGGTGGAGTTGCGACCGGTGCAGGTGCCGCTGCCGGTGGAGGTGGAGGAGTAGCTGGTGGTGGAGCACTCACAGGTGGAGGAGTAGCTGGTGGTGGAGGAGGAGAAGCGGCAGGTAGTGGTGAAGTAGCCGGTGGAGAAGATACAGATGGAGGAGGTGAACTTACTGCAGGAGGTGGAGATGAAGTCGCCGGAGGTGGAGAACCGGTAGGTGCAGGGGTAGTGGATGTTGGTGGTGTGGGACTAGTAGTGGGTGACGTGGCAGGAGCTTGACCCCCTACACCGGCGACGATAATGCAGAGAAACCCGATCCAAAGAGCATTTTTCCGATCCATTTTTATCACAATGTATTTTGCACACGAAACTTTTTTTTTTTAATTTCTTAGAAGAGAGAAGTTTAGTAGTGTGTAGCTATATGAATGAAGGAGAGGGAGGAAGAGGGAAATATATATATAGGGGTTTGTTTGGAAGAAGAGTAGAAAAAGAGGAAAAGGAAAGTAGAAAGGTGGCTGCTGAGTTGTGACTACCAAACAGATCCTGTTTGGCGTTTACTTGGGTTATTCTCATATGATCTCCATTACTACTATCATAAATAAAAAAGTGCCAATCTAATGATGTTCTGTTGTTGTCTTGCGTTAGTGAAAACCTCTAGGGTTTTTACTGTTTTTTTTTAGTTTAATTAAAATCAATATTTTTTTAACTTTAAAATGGGGGTAGGGGAAAGGAAAATGGGTAGAGTATTATAATGTGGGAAATAAAACTTGAGTAATCAAGTAATTAAGTTATTAAGATTTTTTAATTATATAATATAGTTGGCATTATAAAAAGATTTTTTACTCTATCAAATTACCTCAAGGCATAACTACAAATGATTGACCATTATAATGTAAAAAAATTATGATTTATAGTTGAGTTAAAACTAATTAGTATCAATTTCTTATAATGGTATCATGATTGTTTCAATTCATGATTTACCTAATGTTGATCCCCTATTTTATGTTGTATTGTATGCATGCTCCGGGTGTCCGATTCTAAAGATACTCATATTTATGCATTGTTAATGAATTGTATGATGTTGTTCGTAAATAATTTTGAATTATCCTCGCCTGATGAACTATTCTTTTAATTGAAAACTATGCTTCAATAATATTTTCTTACAAATCACTTCCCCACATGCACTAGGCAGGACATTAATGTTGGCTTGGCCGTTGTGCTAGAGGAGAGATTGGCATGATCGATGAAATACAAAGTGCTAAAAAAAACAAAATGATGGTGGGCCTAATCACTTAATTAGGGGTAATTGGTAATCTCACTGTTTCAAAAAGAACAACATACTTTGACTTGGAATGGGGTTTAAGAATTTTTTTTTTTTTTAATTGTGGTTCTAAATTAAAGTTATGTCAAATGTATCAAAATGTCTTTTAATTTTGTGGTCTTAAACATGTCACGTGAAAAACTGAAATTAAAGTGTTGCCAAAAAAAAAAGGAATCATTCTTTTCAAAACATACTAAAAAGGAAACTAGACCATTATTTTTTAAACGATCAGAGTATTAAAACAAACATCATGCTACGTAAGCCTTTTTGCTTGCATTGCAATCCAGTTTCCACTCTCTCCGCTTAAGAGAACAGTAGGGGGAAAAAACACACAAATGAGCTGATCTGACCATAATTAAGTTAACTTTATAGTTAGTGTGTGATAATTAATTTATAGTAATTGAAATATTGAAAAGACAAGTTACCTAGAAATAATGGAACAGCTAGGAAGGGGAAATTGGGTGGTCCCTTTGATTAGCCCCTAATCGCGTAGAGTAAAAGGAATTGTGCCTATTACTCTTAATTCCTTACACCTGTACACTAGTAATGATTTGACATGAAATTAAAAAATGTTTCTTCCTTACCGTTGCCTTGTCGTTTTCCTTATTTTCTTTCTAGCAAATCCAAAAAAAATACATAAAAACAAGACCTATAATTCAAATATAGCAGAAGTTTTCTGCTAACCAAATATAACATACATTTTTTTTCTTCAAAACTTATATATAATTGTGCTTTGAATCTTGGTCATGATTTTATACATGAATGTTGTATAAACTCTGTATGAATCATATATGTATACTATAAATGTTGAAGTTCCTTCAATTTCTTCGTATATTTACTTATTTACATTGCAATTTTTTTCATACTTTTTACATTTCATGTCTAATTAAACATGTTACATAAATTAAAACGAAAAGAATACACAAATAGCACATGCAAGAATGCTATCTGTGTGCAAATCATTTTTTTCACTAAGAAACGGGTATTATCGTCGGCAATTATATGGGCTTGGTAACTTGACACTCTAGCAATGGATAACCAGCCCATTAGCGGCCCAAATTGTGTAAGATAAAAAGGGCAATATGGTCAATAAAACAGAAAGTCCAATTACCCTGAATTTTACGGACACAAAAAACCCTTTGCCACACTTATCTCTGCAAATTCAAAAATACCAAAAGCTACAGAAAGAAGATAATGGCGGTGTCCTTGGGGTTATTCTCGGTATTCTCAACCAGCGAGACGGCGTCGTTTGCCAAGTCAGCTTCCTTCGCCTCCGTTAGGCTCGTGTCTCCGCTTGCGGCTCATCGTACTAACTTGCGGACGGTCACTTTCGCGACGGCTTCTAAGCCGGCTGCTGAGCCGAAGAAGCGTGAACCTAGGGGGATTATGAAGCCGCGTAGAGTGTCGCCGGAAATGCAGACTTTCCTTGGTGGCATGTCTGAGGTTCCTCGAACTCAAGCCCTCAAGTTGATTTGGGCACACATCAAAGCGAACGACCTTCAGGTATACCCCGTTTACGCTCCACCGACTATCCCTATGAACTAACCAATATGTTATTGTGATTTATAGCGTTATTGGGGATATTTCCTATTTAATAGTGTTACTTGATTTTGGCTAAGGTGGCTTGTTTATATATTTGTGTGTTTTATGTGCGTTAGCTCTAGTTAGTTTGATTATGCTAACTTGTCAATAGCTGAAGTGTTGAGCGTTGTTTCTTTCTGATTATGGGTTTAAGTTGTTTATTCATTGGTATTTTTCTGTGTTGTGTTGTAGTAATATTTGTTTTATGATTGATTTGGTTGGCTAAAATATGGAGTTACCACTTGTATTTTCTTAGTAATTAGATGTGTTGTAATATACTAGTATATCTTTATAAACCTTCGGTGATATGCATACATGGAGTTTACAGTGTTTTTATGATTATGCTGAAGCTTGTAAGGATGGTTTTTGAAGGTTATATTGGTTGGCTATATCTTATATGCTAGAATCCTAATTTTTATTTGCACTTCTATGTTGAATTGGAGTACTTCCATTTCACTCACTTGTTATCATTTTAGCAATGTTATAGTCTCTTAACATTCAACATAAATCTATGTCCTCTTTTGTGGTTGTTGAGGATTCAAGTTATAGCTTTTTACACTTTCTTGCTTTTTGTTAAGAATTGGTCACCAGATTCTTGCTGGCATCTAAGCTAGTTTGCTGATGCAAAAGTGTAAATCTGTAAAAAGTGCAATACCTTGAGTTTCTATTTGTTTGGTGTCTAGCAAGAAATGCTTGTGAAATGAAAAGGTGGAGATTAAGACAACTAGAGTGTTCCATTGAGAAGTCTTACTTAGTCTATGGATTGTTTTTCGATATAAGTATGGTTTTGACGTCTGATGCATCTATATCATTGTTATGGTTTCTGCATTTTATTATGCATTTGATGACAGCCAATCTAAGAACTGTGCATGATGCCATTGAACTCTTTCATGGTCTTGCGTACTGCTCAAAAAGTAGCAAGCTAATGATCTAAGTTTTGAGCCGTTTATTGATTATCGCTCCTCTTTGAAACCAACCCTGGTGAAACCTAGATGCAATATCCTTTTCGTGCGGCATAAACCTTACTTTTGACTGAAGATTTTCACTCTATCTGCAAGCTTTATGGCATTTGGTTTGCCAAACCTGATTCAGGATGTATAATGTGGTGAAGATTGAGAACTTGTGTTAATTTAGTTTGGTGATATATTTTCTGATTATAGCTTTCTATTTGTTGATGTATAAGCTGACTGGTAATCTCTATCATTTACCTGAGAAGGTCAATGGAAAGCAGGCAATGCTTTCTGCTAGTGATCTCTACTGTTTGTACTGCCAACTCTTTCGAAGTGCATTAACTGTTATTTGTAGTTTGCGCTATCCTATTCATCATTTTATTAATATGGTTAACATCTATCTATCTATAGTTTGTTTGATACTTAACGATATGTAGCTTTTGTAGGATCCTCAAAACAAGAAGGTCATAATTTGTGATGAGAAGTTGAAGACAATTTTTGGAGGAAAGGAACGTGTTGGGTTCCTCGAGATTGCTGGGTTGATTAGTCCTCACTTTCTTAAATGATCTATAAAGGAAAGCTTAAAAGGAGAACTCTTTTTTGTAAATTAGGCTCTAGGTTGGGTGATGGTATCTACTAGGAACAGTGCTTCTTTATTAGTTTAGCTTATTGAAACGTATCTGAAGGAGCCTTAAGCTATGAAGATCACTCTTTTGTGATAGTATTCAGATCTACATGTTATGGTTTTCCATGCAAGATTAGTAGCCAGTGGATTGTCAATCATAAACATATTGCAGCTTTACATGTATGCTATGTTCGGGGCATATTTAGAACAAATTTCAGTACTGAACTCTGATATGGTCAAATGTACTGAATATTAGGGTTTATTTTCCTTCCATATGTATGACAATATCCAGTATATTATTTCTCTGTTTGAAGTTTGTGAAATTATCAGCCCATTCACTTTACTTGCAGTACTAATAATCTTCTTGGTCGACCTCATTGGGCAAGCGGTTGCATAGAAACGGAGTTTACCTTGTGCGCCCTTAAAGAATTAGAGTTTACCTTGTGCGCATCTTAAGGGTAGTGATTGCGAATTTTCTCATCAAAATAACAATGCTACAACGACCATCTTACCACTAACCTGTACTGTTAATTTTAGGTAGGATTCTTGTATATTTCATAGCCAGTTTTTCATAGTATAGGAAGGATGAAAAGAAATTGGGATTAAACGAATTTGTTTCCCCTCCACCAAATTATTTTGGGAAAATATATTAATTTAAATTACAGCAGAAATGAAAAAGATTTAGATGATTTTATGATATAAAAGTTTTGGTGGGACATGAGAAAATAGCCAAATGACCTTCCAAATTATTAGTATCAGATTTTCAATTACTCAACTATTTTAAAGTAGAGTTACTTGCTCTCAAAATGCTAAAGTGAAACTACCAACGATGAAATGAATAATTAGAATTGAGAATCTATAATTGAAAATCCGGTAATAAATCGAAAGTCGAGGAGCGAGTTGAAAATGACCAAAAGTAGATTAATTAATAAATAAATAAGAAAATATCTTTGGAACTAAAAATAACTGGCCACCATGGAAAGTGTAATGTAGTATTACCAAATACAAACAAGATAGGAGGAGTTTTTTCGTTATTGCAGAAAGCTGTGAGACTGTGTTAATGGCGGACAAATTAGGTTTTCCTCTTCTACTACCAAACCCTCCACCTTCAAAATCCATCTTTCAAGACTCCACTGTTTCGTCCAATCAACCTTTAGCTCCATTCTTAAATGACCTCTTTCACCATCAAAATCCCAACATTTCTCCTAACTTCCCTTCTACTTCCACACAATCACCTCAAATTCCTCAATCCATTAATTTCCCTTCTCCAATCCCCAGAACACGACGGCGTATTATTGGCAAGGACAATGATTCCAACAGAGGCAAACCATGGAATCCTCATCGACTTTCCCCTCAAGGTGAGAAAATTCTTCAAACCCTTATCGGCCCGGAATTTCATGTCGATAATATTCACCAGATTTTGCTTAGTTTGTATACTGTGCATCGTTTAGAAGGTTCTGAATTGGATACAGAGTCTTTGAGTTTTGATATTTTAGGTATTATCAAGGGTTTAGGGTATTATAAAAAAATTGACTTAGCGTTCAATGTGTTTGAATGGGTGAGGAATCGACCTAATTCTGGGGATTTGTTAAATGGTTCTGTAATTGCTGTGGTTATAAGTATGCTTGGCAAAGAAGGGAGGGTTTCGGTGGCTTCATCTTTGCTACACAATTTGCATAAAGATGGTTTTGGTATTGATGTTTATGCATACACTTCTTTAATTACTGCATTTGCGCGTAATGGGAGGTATAGGGACGCGGTTATGGTTTACAAGAAAATGGAGGAGGAAGGGTGCCAACCTACTTTAATCACTTACAATGTGATTTTGAATGTT
>JAJOOR010016631.1:0-23447 GCA_036250505.1 Solanum acaule
ACCCATTAAATAAGCAGTGTACTATAATTTATTAGAAAAAGATCACAAGTAAAATGAACGAATCTGCCATGTATTTCTTAAAATTATAAAATATCTACCCCCTTAGTATACAGAAATCTTTATAATACAATTAAATATTAAAGTAACCACCACAAAATCCTATAGTATCTAGCTCTTAAACAAATCCAACACTGTCGTCTAACATATCTTTTAATTATTTATTTATTTATTTATTTACATAATTACTTTTGAAGTTAGCCTCAATTTACCAATCAAAACAAAATTATCCAAGTATTAGAAAGGTAATGATTATAACAATTCCTTACTTGAAGCACCCGTGATTCCTCTTCAATTTGTAAGTCCGCCGCAGGTAAGTTCTTTCGAGTTCCGTCTATTCTCCCCTTTTCTCTTTTTCTTTCTTTCTTTTCTTTTCTAAAATAAAACCTACTAACTTATTTTAATATTAAATAAGTTATTGACCTGACTCATTAACCACCAACTAATAAAATTTAATTATTTAATAAATATTCACTAACCAAATAATCATAGTTATCAAATAGTTCAAATTTCCAAAAATTACATTCCGAGTCATTACAATAATGTATGTCCATTTTTATTTGTTCAATTTAAATAAAATCATAAGATAATATATTTTATGCCTATTTTACCCTTATTATTAAGTACTACTTATTTTTTAATATTTAGATGATTTATAATAATTAGGGTGATTTTGTAAACTTATTATTTTATTTTTTGTTTCTTAAAAAAGATATTTTAATCAAAGATGGATAAGTAAATATGGACTAAATAAGTATTTATCGTAAATATTGTACGCTCAATCTTTCTCATTATGGTAGATCATTTACTTTTGCAGAATTTCACAAATTTTCCATACTCTTTCCTCAATTTGCTATAAAACTCTTCAAAGTCTCTACCTAAATTGTTCTCTATTTGTCTCCACAATTAAAAAAAGAAAAAATTGTATGAAATAACAAACTATTAATTCAAATTAAATGTTATAGCTATAGTTTCTTTTATTTGTAATTCGCAGCAAACATTCCATGTTTTTTGCCATCCCATTTGTAAACCGAAATATACAAATAGACTCATTCGGTATACATATGTGTTGTACAAAAATTAATTGTAGGACCCATTTGTATACCGAAATATACAAATAGACCCATTTGGTATACATATGTGTTGTATACAAATTAATTGCAGGACCCATTTGTATACCAAAATATACAAATAGACCTATTCGGTATACATATGTGTTGTATAAATGTAGTAATTTTTTTTATATACAACTACTATGTTTTAGTTTGTATACCGAAATATATAAATACAGATTTTTATGTATACCGAGATATACAGATTAATAGCCATAGCAAACATAAAGTTTGTTATGAAGCGCAATTATACAAACTATAGCTATAACATACAAATATGATTTTTATGTTTGCTAAACCTAAAATTTACTAAAAAAATTTATAGTAGAATCGTCTCATTTGCTTCGTTTATTTGAGTTTGCTGAAGTTCTATAAATTAAAGTGCCAACATTTACATAATAGTAGTTTTTTTTTGTTTTATCTTGACCGGGATAAATCTATTTATCTTGGACAATTATGAAAGGGTTGAATTTCATTAGGACACACAAAAAGTTGTAAGTTCAAAATAATGTTTTCGTTTATTTATGGTTTTATTAAGCTAGCATTTTTGTTTTTCTTATTTTTCTGGTTATAAACACAATTATATCAATAGCTTAAGAGATTTAATTTTGTTTAATATTAATATTGGAATCAACAAAAACAGAGAATGTGTCAAAGATACTCTCTTTTTTCCTTTTTACTTGTCTAATTTTGACTTTTTATTTATCATTTTTGACAAATAAAAAAAAATAGTAATTTATTTATTTATTTAGAGAGTTAACGTTTTTGAAAAATGTAGAACATTTTTAATGAGTAAATTGATTTTGAATTTCTATCAATTAACAGGGGTAGTCATTATATCAATTATTATTATTCTTAATAAATGTGTCAAGTCAAAATTGAAGAAGTAAATAAGGAAAAAGAGGGAGTATGTGATAAAGCACAAATATTGCACAAGACGGTGTGATTTTTCCAATGGAGATTGCTCACTATTTTTGGAGTTATTATTGGGAATGTATTTTATCACAATTGCAAAGGATCTACCACAATTTCAAAAAATGTCTCTGTTTTTTTTTTATATAATTCTTTAATTTAATTTTAATTTTCATATGATATGTTCAAAGATCACAAGATTTAAAAATTATTTCAGTATATTCAACTATCTTTTAGTTTAAGTCTATAAAATTTAAAAATCTTTTGAATTTCATAAACTTCATGTCAAATCAAAATCAGAAAAACAAATCAAACCAAACAGACAAATATCATATAATAAATTGCTAGCTACTTGCAAGTCAACCTTCTCCATATTACTTGAACAAAAAAAAAATCCCCCAACAAATATTGTTGCTTATAAATGAAATTAAACAAAACATAGACCTTTAAGAATTAAACTATACAACTATGATATTTCATATATAGTTGCGCTCACCTTCAACCAAAAACTCTACGCCCCCTATTAGAGTAAAACATGCTCTAAAGGGATTAACAAGGCCAGCTACATCGGCAAAATTGAGTAGGTAAAGATGGATCACTCCAGCAAATGGCTTTGACATTTAAACCGTGTCTATTTTGACATTCGCTCCAGCATTGCACACCAGGCTCGCTTCCTTCGCAGTCTATTGTCACCCACGGCAGACCTTCGCTACATTCTTTTGTCTCAATCCCTATCACGCATCAACAAATTTTGTTAATATCCCGTCTCAATTTAAGTGACTTAATTTTGATCAGATGTGAAGTTATAACAAATAAGAGACTCTTAAAGTAAAATGTTTGAATTTAAAATATGGATCGGAGATTTTTTTATAACAATAATAACAATAACATATCTAGTGAATCCCATAAAGTAGGGCATGGGGAAGATAAAGTGTACATAGATTTTACGAGATATAGAATTGTTTCTGATAAACCTTTGTCTCTAGAACAAAACGGTCCAAAGTAGTTTAGAAAACAAAATAACGGAAATCAAAACAATTTTTAAACAAAATAGATTTAAAAAAATTGAGACACTTAAATTAAAAGTGAAGAAGTATATAAAAAGCAAAATACCTGTGAGAAGGAATACAATGAAAAGAATGCCATAAAGAAATTTTGAGACGCTGGGCTTTTTCATTTTTTAATATTTTGAGGTTATGAAATTGTGTCTTATTAACACTTATTTTTCTTCATTTATAGTAGTGTTTTGGGAATGTTTTATGGGAAATTAATATTACTTTATATTTATTGTGTGGTGTTTTTAATTTAGTGATTATTCGTATCTACAAATCTTGACTTTTCTCTATTTGTTATGGTATGTCATTTACTTCTGCAGACCATTTGATAATCTTAAAACACCTCTTGTTATTTCTGTTTCTTTAGTCTTGAAAATTACGTATCATTATACCATTTCACATTTTTCCTTAACCGGAAAAATTACTCTCTCTCCATTTTTGACTTGATAAAATTTTAAAATTAAAAAAACATTAACTCTCTAAATAAATTGAAGGTATAATAAATAAAAAATATTATCTTTTCTTGATTTGTCAAAAATGACAAGTAGAAAGTCAAAATTGGAAGGACAGAGGGAGTAACATATATTTGGAGATCGTTATACATTAAATGTGAATATTATGTATTATTGATTTACTTTTTTTGAGATAGGAAAATATTTATTTTTACCCTTTACTTCTTCAAATTTTACTACACAGTATCCACTTGGTCTCGAGCCATTAATATGGATCATCTCAATCAAATTCGTTATATGAGATAATTTAGAGTGTGTTTGGTATGATAATAATATTTTCTAGAAGATCTTTTTTTTCAATGTTCGGTTAAAATTAAATTTAGAAAATTCTAGGAAAACAACTTTCTTATGGGCAATAGGGGAATGAGATCAATTTTATAAGTGATATTTCATATTAATTGTCTATATCCACCTCCGGTACAACCCCCCTCCCCCATAGCCATCACTCCACTACCCCACAACCTCCCATGCCAACACTAATAAAGTCTACTTAAATTATATATAAATATTTTTAGAATAATATCTTCTATTTATGTACCAAACATATAAAAAAAATAAGTAAGAAAATCAATCACATATTTCTTAGAATTTTTTTTTTGTTTACACCAACACACCCGAAGGGACTAGATTATGGCTTGTGGATCCAAAATATTTTTTTAAAAAAATAAAACCAATTCTCATCAAACAAAAGATAAAATAAAGTCCCATATCAAAAAATCTTTTATTTTCTAAGTCTTTCATTTTTCTTTTTGTAAATCCATTGGCTAGAATTTAGTTGGATTGATGGGATATTCGTCTTTGTTTTGATATTTCGTTTATGACCATGATAAAAATTGTAATTATTGCGTATAGATTTCTTTCTCCTAATTAAATCCTTGAATATATATGATAGTGTTTATTTTTGTTTTTTCTTTCTTCTATTTATAAAATAGAAGAACATTAAATCTAACACAACCCTCAAAATTAATTTAAATGCCAAACGCGAAGGACTTGCAAATTTTTGTATGCTATCAAAATGCACTAATTAGTTTCATCTTTTTTCCTATCTTCAAAAGAATATAGCATTACTATTATATTGACAACTTTTGTTACATTCACAGTATTTGTTTGAAAGTTTTATGGCTAATATAATGAGATATTGTTATATATGTTTACTAATATTTGATGTTTAGATCTCATTTAGCTGTCATAAGTATAACAAATAAAGAATTTTGCGGTAATAAAGAATTGTTGCTCTATTATATTTAGCGGCAATAATCTAATTGTTGCTATATTATATTTACCGTCAATAATAAATATGAATATTTATAGTCAACACTCTATATAAATATCATTAAAAGCTTTAGCGACTCTGAATACAATGACATTAACTCAATTACCGTTAAATATTATAAGGAAAATTTTGTTGTAGTAGTGTATATATATATATATATACAAAGGTACACACAAAAATTAGTTTAATAATTTCATGTACCAGAAAAAGGAAGGCATGTCTTATAATTTTTTTCCTTTTAGATACCCGTATTGAATTTTCTAAGTGTTTGGCACTAATGATGATTACTATTACTATAAATACTTTACTATTTTAATTCTATACCTAATATATTTCTTATAAAATATTATTACATAATATTTGAGTATAACTATTATAAAGGGATAATTTTTTTTAAAAAATATTGTTGTAAATATCATTGTTGTTCTAGGTAAAATGTTGTTATAAAGAGTAAAATATAACATAAAAGATCGATTCAAGAGAAAATCAGACCGTTATGATAATATGACCACTATAACGAGTTTTTAACTCTTCTTTTTCCCAGTAAATGAGGCATTCTATTCCAGAAGCAAAAGGCTATAGAGTAGGACCAAGACTTAACTCATACTAGAAAAGCTAGATGATAAGTCATTCTTACAATTATAGCTTATAAAAATAAAAAAGCAAAAGAGGGGGATTCCTCCTAATACAGTTAAATTAGGCCTTCCAAATTCATAAATTAGAATTTCTAACTTCTAACTTTTTACTTCTGATTTCTAACCCGTGCGCCTACTAGATTCAAACCTGCGCGCTAACTAGTCAAAAATCAATCCAAACAGACTTGCTCTTGGGCTAACGTCCTTTGAAATGCCCTCCAAAGTAAATAATGTGTTGGGCCATGGAATGCCATTTTAAATTTTCTTGAAGAGCTGTATATAGTTGACCATGAGCTAGCTTTGTGATGCACAGGGGTCAAGCTAGTGACAGGTAAACTACTACCTGTTTGACTTGTCTTTGAGGGCATGAATAATGTAATATGGACCCATATATTCGTGTGTGGAAAAATTGTACAATATTCCAAGATAGAGCGTACCTGTCCACATTAATTAGGTTTTTGGATTATACTACTCCTAGAGTATATATTATGTTATAGCCCAACTTCTCCAAAATAAAAACACCAAAGATTGGATTTTCTTTTTTTTGAAAATTATTCTGGAAAAGGAAGGATAGCTAGCTAATTCAAGATGAAGCTGGGAATTGAATCTATGTAACGTAGGTACTTTATAATATGTTTAGGAAGATATATATAGATATTGATGCGGCTCAATCTGAAGACATGGCTAAATATGTAATTAGCCATGTGATTTTGGATTGAGCCGCGTCAATATCTCTCTCTTCCTATTTCCAGTTACTTTATGTGTCTTATTCTTGCTTAGGTAAATAACTCGACCTTTGTTTAATTTCTCCTAGGTAGTTGTTTTGTTTCATGTTCCTCTTGGCCATGCATTTTAATTTTTTTTTTCACTAATTTTTCTGGTTTTAATTAGTGTTGATATCTTTTTATATCTATCATCTTTGACTCCATTTTTTTGTTGCCGTTCCTTTATAAACATTTATGGATTAGATTAGTTAATCGTATACATGAATGAATCGATCAAGGAGCTAGCATGGAAATTGATGCTTGAGTTGCATGTGTTTTTTTTAATTCTTTTTTTTTCTTTGCTTTTTAGGGTAATTGCGACCATGCTTATATATTTCTTTAATATTTTGAATTTCAAGATAGCTTTATTACCTCAAATAATTACCTTTCTTCCTGATTTCAATTTTCTTAAATAAAAAAATGTCTTTCTAAAATAATACTAAGTACTTAGTTGAGTAATCATACGAATAATCTAACTTCAAAATTCTCAAATTGGTTCGGAATCCTGTGAACACGGTCAATCAATCATTTTCTTAATTTCGTTAATATTGAGACACATCTCACTTTTAGCCTTTCCTTTTCCGGTCATATTATCCCTAGTTTCACCGGCCAAGTGTCACGTCAACACTAATCATAAAGATAATCGAGATTTAAAGTTTATGTATTCACGATTCTATTTTCTTTTTTGAGTTATTAGGTTTTAATTAATTAATAATCTATATTTACTCAATATGCTTTTACGATAAATATAATTTTTTTGACTAAAGTTATTACGGTCGAGTCTATAATCTATATTCTAGCTTCGCTCTGACTGGTCACCCAATTTCATTGTATTCCTATATATTATATATTGTTTTTGTTTCAGTCTACTCAGAGAAACACAACTTAATATTTGAAAACACCACTAAACCACACTTAAAATTGTTGAAACATATTTTAATGGAAATAAGTTAAATTTTTCATTCTTTTTTTTTTCGGAAGGAGTAGGGCAGGTCGATGGCTAGAGAGTTGATGAGAAGATGATTTCAACTCTGATGGTCAATAGATTCATATTCACTTTTCTAACTAGAGTGAAATTACGATTGGTAGATAATAGATATGTCGTTGAAATAAAATTCACATATTTAAAATTCAAATGATGTCAGATAAATTGGAATGAAGAGAATATAATAAAATAATAATAACGTGAAGGGCTAAAACTAGCTAGAGACAATATATGACGTTAATGAAGCATCATCGACGCATCATGTTTTGCCATGAAATAACTATGGGTTTAATTGGAATGATTAAAATATGCATCTACGTGTTTTAACTCCAATTAAATAATTTGTGACGATGACAAAAATTTCAAATCATAAGTCCCACTTTTGAGAGATACGTCTGGATTTGGAGACAAATCTGTTTTTTGGTAGTATTCAGTATTCACTATTTTCTAGATTTCTTTTTACATGGATATACACCATAATATTTTATCTTACTTGCACCAAGAATTTTTTCAGTAATGAATACTTCATTACTTTCTCCGTTATTTGTTGTAATTTTCATTTACACGTCCTTTTAGAAAAATATTAGTAATTAAATGTGATGTTTGACAATTGTTTAAGTCCTTAAGATGTAATCTTTGTTTATCAAAAATTTAATTTTGCATATCACAACTCTCACACAAGATAAGAGGGAGTTGCTTGAATAGTAAACACCCCTCACTTCCAACATCCAACATCCAACCTTAAAGGTTATGAGTTCAAAAGGGTAGAAACCACTTTCTAGCCATTGTGCATCGGCATTTTGCTGATATACATATAGTTAAGTACAGCTTACAATTGAGTCTGATGCTCAATTAATCCACTTTTATATGTGGAGATAGGAGAGACTCTGGATACACGTATTTCTGTAATCCGGTCAAGTCCAAAAGTATCTTGCTGGGGGCCTCGGTTGCTGGTTTCCCTGGTCCTGGGATCAAGAACCAGTGTTGGAACCAATCTACAACCTCGGGAAAAAAAAAAGTACGTAGATGAAAAACACCTTGAACCATGGTGGCTCCGTTAGGTACTTGTCTCCACGACATGCACTTTTCACTATTGATCTTGCACACTTTTCCACTGGCAATATTGGAGTCACGCTCATTTCAACCTGGCAAAATTCGTAAAAGTACACATCTCACTCATACAGTGGACACAATTTAGCGTTTTGATAAAACCTTGACATTTATAATATATAATCAATACAAGAAGTAACTTACATCTCTCATTACTTGGTCTACTTCCAAGTTGCCTTCAGTTGTGAGAAATTTGCCTTTAGTCATCTCAGATTCGGTTAGTCCCGGAGTAACAATCGTAATCCCAATTTGTGTCCCAAGTTCTACCCTCAACGTCTCGAAGAAACTAATCAATGCAGCTTTACTTGCCTAAAGCAACACCAAAATTAACATCGATCAAAATCAACTAGGCATAAAAAAAACTGAAACTGAAAGCCATAGCCAAATTAATATACATTATAGAAGCTGATTCTGGCTGCAGGTAAATAACCAGCTGACGAAGTGATTGCTACGATTTTGCCCTTGGTTTCCTTCAAATAGGAAATTGCAAAATGCGTAGCATAAACTGCACCCCAGAAATTTATGTCCTGAAACGTATAGAATACCCCGAATTAATTCTGTTCTGTTATACAAAATGTTCATAAATCGAACAAACTCGGAGACATGTACACAATTATACCATTGCAGGTGCAGCATTGGTGACCTCTACAAGGTCCTCAAACATATATAGCGGCGTCACAGCAGCATTGCTCACCAGATGATCCACTACACGAAAATTAGCAATAATCATTTTCACTTTAACATAGTTGACTCAATAAAATCGTTCAAGGTTTAATTATTCATTTTCTATACTTACATCTACCAAAATTGCTTATCGTTTCATCGATTAATCGCTGGCAATCTTCGACTTTGGATACATCAGCATGTACAGAGATAACATGTGGAGATCCAAGCCAATAGGCCATATCTGCTACTTGTTCAAGACTCTTGCGCCTTCGTGCCGCAAGGACTAACCGTGCACCTTTTTTAGCATATTCATAGGCTAAATGCTTCAATTACATAACAAACCCAAATTAATCAACCAACCCTTGCATTTAAGTTTTTTTAAAAGGACATATTCCTCTAATAATGATGATTAATCTAGCAAAGAATTAAGTTATATATACTAGCAAAATCAACCCAACCCGACCCAACCCATTTAGGTTTGGGTTGGTTATTGACCCGCCCATTAGCTAGTTCAACTCATTGATTTTTGAGAAATCTTGCCAAATATATTTTTAAAAAAAATATTTTATATGTTATATACTCCCTCTGTCCCTAATTACTTGTTCACTTTTGAATTGACATACCTATTAAGAAAACAATTATTGACATAGTGAGTTTACCATTTTACCCCTATTTTACCCCTATTAATTATGAAGTGAATGAATTAAAAACTTAATATTTTCAAAAAATTCTACCTTTTTCAAAATAATTAATTGACGGTATAATAGGTAAAAAAAATTGTTCTTTCTTGATTTGTCAAAATGGACAAGTAATTAGGGACAACTAAAAAAAGAAAAATGGACAAGTAATTAGGAACAGAAGGAGTATTAACTATAATAAAGAAAAAAATATTATTAGGTACTACTCCCTCCGTCCAACAATACTTGTTCACTATACTAAAAATAGATGTTCAACAATATTTGTCCACTTTATGAAATTCATGGATAATTTACACTTAGTTCCTAATTTACCTTATCATTAATTATAGTCATTTATCTGTTACATTTTTCAAGATATTGTATTTAAGGGGTGATATAATAAAATTACCCTTCTATTTATAGTTTCTTATGCCAAGTCAATAATGAGCAATTATTATTGGACAGAGACTTTGAGAAAGAAAAGGGGCGCCCTAGCTGCAATCAAAAAACAGTTAATTCCCTTTTTCAAAGGCCCCTAACCTAGTCCTGGCACTTCCATTTTCCGTGGTTCCTATGCCGCCGCGTTTCCCGCTTCTGTGAGTTCCAGAGATTCAGATCAAGGCAGTTCAGTTCTCCGAGGCAATCTTCCATCATTTTAGAGCCGACGCCTCCTTTTCTGCCTTTCTATCTATACTTGGAAGTAAAAACTTATAAAATAACAAAAAAAAGTTATCAAAACTTGGTAAAAATTGGACAGGTTGGGTTATGAAATGTACTACCATGTTACCTAACCCGTTTTGACCCAATCCATTTTGACCTAAACAAATTTGGGTTGAATTGAGTCTGAACCCATTTTGACCCGCTCAAATTTAACTCAATCCGTCCAATTCCCACCCCTATATATACGACTACCTATCAGTGTAGACTTCAGAAGTGTCAAATGAATGGATTGGACAAATTTTGGGTAGGGTCAAAATAAATTGGGTTAACAAATTTAAAGATTACTAGAGTACTTGAATTGAATGGACTGGAGTCAAGATGGCTAAACAATCAAAATGAATTGATTAAATAATAATTTTGGACGGTAGAGCCGATCTATTTTATTTTTTTGGGGACTAATTTAGTCACCTAACTAAAATTTGCATGAATTGATTATAAATATATATTTGCACCGGTTAAGCATAGATCTTAAACTCATTCAGAAGAAGTGTAGAAATTAATGTTGGGTTACTAACCTCACCAATACCGGAAGAGGCACCTGTGATGACAACAACTTTACCAGCTACGCTTTCGATAAATATAGAACGGAAAATGAAGTAAAGAAACTTGAGAAAGAGATATAGAGGCATGAAATGGATGAGTGCTGTTGTTGCAATATGTGGTAAATAAGTGTTCAATAATTTATGAATCAAATTCAAGATAAACTCCATGGCTAGAGAATATTAGAGTAATAAGATGGGGTTGTTTATTTTAATTTGTAGGAGTAGGAGGGAGGACATATCTCGTGATGATGTGCTCAAAAGGGCATAGAACGTGGCAGAAAAAAATAGGCAACATTGCATGAAATGAAACTGACACGTACCCTCTCTTTGACTATTGCATAAACAAAATTCAAAAATCACGTCTTCAAAGTGAAATAAAAAAAATTAAATTATGTTTAGATATAAAATATTTCTTTCGTCTCATTTTATGTGAATTAGTTTGACTTGACATGATTTTTTTTTTTTAAAAAAACACTTTAAAAATTTTGATCTAGAATAAGTGATAAATATTCATATTATTGTAAATTATTTTATTAAAGATAAAATAAATATTTTAAAATTAAATTATTACTTATAATTAAAAACCGTCATTTTTTTTAGAACTAACTAAAAATAATTATTTAAAATTCATATAAACTGAGACAGAAAAAATATTATTTTTCTTTTTAAACGATTATCAATAACTTTACTTAGATATAACGAGTCTTATCGGGTTTTCCTCAGAAAGGCTCCACCAACCCCCATGAAACATGTTTTACCTTGCTTTGAAGTATTGCGTGACCAAAAGTTTTATATTGATATCTGAAAAAAAAATTGGGAAGCTACATATGAGTGGTGTCAAATATCTTAATAATATAGAGTTTTTGAAAGAATTGTAGCGATTTTGGCTTAAAAAATACATGGGATGATATTCGAATTAAGTCAAAATGGTTTGTCAAGATTCATATATTATTAGAAAAAAGAGTGCTGCCCTCAACCTAATTATTTAATTCGCTCCAACAACAAATAAACATGAATCTATAGTAAAAATATATATATTACTATTTAAATGAATAAAATTTCTTAATCGTAAATAAAAATTGTCTTGAACTCATATCCTGAAAATAATTAGGCACACATAAAAAATATATTACTATAATACGCCTAGTTGATTTTGTAGAATTATGCATCTTGATTTAACGTAGAAGGGGACTTATTAGATATTTTTAATGTCTCAACTTTCAATTGAGGACCAGGGATAATTGTATCTCCCGGAGTTTTGCTACTAAACTATCTCATATTGATTCATAAAATGGACTTTTATTTTCTTAAAATAATCTTGAATTGTCTTATTTGAAAAATGTATGTGGCTGAAAATTAATTTTGTTACCACCTATTATTTCAAAAAAGTAGGAGTTAATTATATATTAGTAATATAAGAATTAGTTATGAGTATTTATATATTATTTTACATAGTATGTATTTTATATAGGTATGAGTTATTCAAAGTTTATCTATTCATTTATCAATTATTTTATATTTTATTTTATCTAAGATAATATATAGATTTTTTATAAGTTATATTTAATAAGCATTACTTATGGAGAATTTATATTTTTGCATAACTCATCTTAAATTAATTTTCGAATTAACCAAAGATATGTATGAAAATTAATTTTGAGGAGAGTTATGAAAATTAATTTTGGGGAGAGTTAGGTAAATTAACTTTAAAATTTTAACCTTATATTGAAATGATTTATAACTACATAAATATTTAAGATTTATTTCAAATCATAAATTTTAAAATAATTTTTTCTTCATTTTTTAAAGTTCATATCGAGTTAAATTATACTCCCTTTGTCCAACAATAGTTATCTACTATTGACTTGACACACACCTTATGAAATATTAATAAATAATAGGGCTAATATTATTACATTACTGTTTAAATATATTAAATTTAATACTTTGAAAAATGTATTAGATAGTGGGGTGGATGTTCGGTTCTTCGATTCGATTTTATCAAACTTCGATTCAATTCTTCGGTTTTTAGTTTTAGAAAAGCGTGCACCGTATACCAAGGTAAACTAATTCAATTCGGTTCAATTCTTTCTACTTCGATTCGGTTTAATTTGGTGTCTTTAAAACGATTTTTTGTGTGAATAAAAAAAAGAAAATGAGAACAAAATTAAAGTATAAGATACTTAAAACTATGTTAAAGGATGATGTGTCTCGCTATGGAACACTTATTGTGCTAACTAAAAGACTATATTTGTCAAGAACATTGTGCCTACAATTCTCGAGTAAAACAAGGACGAAGACGGGTTCCTTTACATAATGTACATTGATAAAAATATATTGAGTTCTTCTTGAAAATTAATATTTGAAGTTAACTATTGAATTATAAATTTGTAAATACTTTGATTTGTTCATGAATAATTTAATTGTAAGTTGACCTTTTATTTTAGTTAAGGGAATGACCATAAATTATATATATATATATATATATATATATATTATGTTATTTTTTTGAAAAAAAAAGTTTGGTTTTTCGGTGCACCAAAGTTTTGAGACCCTTACACTGAATCGAAAAATCAAACTTTTGAAAAAATAACACCGATATCAAACTGAAACCGAAGAATCAAATTAGTTCGGTTCGATTTTTCGGTACATATGTTCACCCCTATTAGATAGTAAATAATATTTAATAGAAAGAATAAAATAGATAATAAAAAAAAAGAGATAAATTTTCTTTTGATTTTCCAAACTAAACGAGTAGTTAATAGTTTTTAATATAATGAACAAATAAAAATAGACAAAAGAAATATCATAAAAATTAAGATAGATGAAATTGACGGAGAAAGTATATATTTTGCACAAAGGAAATTTCTTTTTGACCACTGTTGTGCATAAACAGAGCCCAAGAAGAAAATAAAGAAAAGAAAATTGTGGTGTAAGAGATCACACACTTCCCCTCCACAAATCCAAATTTGTGAATTATCCATCCTCACATCCCCATCTTCTTTATCCCCTTATTAACCAAAAACCTCTCCAACTTCATATTAACCCCTTTCAAATCTCACCAAAATCATCACAAAAAAAAATGATTATAAATCTTTCTCCTTCTTCTTGTTCTCTCTCCCTCTCAAGATTCATTAATTCCAAAAGATTGACCAAAACTCACTTCTCAAAATCTTTATCGTCCTCTTCCTCTTCAACTTTTCATTCCAAGAATCAGTTTTTACAAGAAAAGAACAGATACCCACTTGGTAGAAGGAGAGATTTCAGGAGTTGGGTAATTCCTGGATTTGATTTTGGTAGTAATTTTGAGAGTACACAGTCAGTTTTGGAAGCAGTTGGTGTTTTAACAGCTATTATTGTAGTTCATGAAAGTGGTCATTTTCTTGCTGCTTATCTTCAGGGTATTCATGTAAGTAAATTTGCTGTTGGGTTTGGTCCAATTTTAGCTAAATTTAATGCTAAAAATGTAGAGTACTCACTTAGAGCATTTCCTCTTGGTGGGTTTGTGGGTTTTCCTGATAATGATCCTGATAGTGATATTCCTCCTGATGACAAGAATTTGCTTAAAAATAGGCCTATTTTTGATAGGGTTATTGTTATTTCAGCTGGGGTAATAGCTAATATAATATTTGCTTATGTGATAATATTTACTCAAGTGTTGTTAGTTGGATTGCCTGTGCAAGAATCCTTCCCTGGGGTTCTTGTGCCTGATGTTAGGCCTTTTTCAGCTGCATCTAGAGATGGATTGCTTCCTGGTGATGTAATTTTAGGTGTTAATGGAATTGATTTAGGGAAAAATGGGCCTAGTTTGGTTACTGAGGTTGTTGATATCATCAAGAAAAGTCCGAAGAGAAATGTGTTGCTGAAGATAGGGAGAGGAGGAGGGAGTGTTGATGTTAGAGTTACACCTGATGAGAATTCGGATGGTACGGGTAGGATTGGAGTTCAACTGTCACCGAATTTCAAGATTTCGAAAGTTCAGCCGAAGAATATACTTGAGGCATTTAGCTTCTCAGGGAGAGAGTTTTGGGGTCTTACATACAATGTGTTGGACAGCTTGAAACAGACGTTTATGAACTTCTCACAAACGGCTAGTAAGGTATCAGGTCCTGTTGCCATCATAGCTGTTGGTGCAGAAGTTGCGAAATCAAACGTTGATGGTCTTTATCAATTTGCTGCTGTCTTGAATATCAACCTTGCTGTGATAAATCTCCTTCCTTTGCCGGCTTTGGATGGGGGTACTTTGGCGTTGATTCTCGTAGAAGCAGCTAGAGGTGGAAAAAAACTTCCTTTGGAAGTAGAGCAAGGGATAATGTCATCTGGAATCATGTTTGTTATAATTGTTGGACTGTTCCTTCTTGTCCGTGATACTTTGAACCTTGATTTTATCAGGGATTTGTTATAAACAGTTGTCTATAAGTTCATAATTTGGAAGAATTGATTAGAGAATTTTACGGACAACTATTAAGAACAGTAAGCAGCTACTGGTTCAAGGAGATTATTCACCCATGATCATTGAACATATAGGTCTTCATTCCAAGACACACTTTGCAAGGTACTGGCTTCTCCTTGATTTCAATTTATTTCACATACATGGATATTCCTGAATACCGCCACATTGTCTTCAGTTGTATTGGTACCACTGGCTCAAAAGAGAAATCCCTCGCTCGTTTCACAGCTATACATGTATATGGAAATTTATACAAGTACAATGCTTTACTTTCATAGTCTTACTGTTGCCGTAGAAGCTGAGGAAACATGAGAAGGAACTGTTCTAAAACTTGGCAAATTAGCGATAAAATTTGGTTATACGTTTCCTTTTGTCTAAAGAACGTATTTTAACACGAAGTTGAACTTGGCTTCTCCTGTTTCTCTTTCCTTGAATTGTGTAGTACTGCATTGTCTAAAATTTCATAGAAGATACAGATTTGGGTTCTTCTTGTGCTCTTGGTCTGGTTCATTATGTAAGCAGGTCCATTTTGCGAAAAAATGTTGTATTTTCTTGTAGTCTCTGTATTCTTTATTGTACTTTCTACACTCTGATGATGCATGACAAGTCTTTTTCTCCGTTAATGGTCAAGTAAGATTGTTGTTAGCTGGAATCAAGGTTGTTACTGCAGTTCAGCCATGTTCATTTCATAGTTCGGAAACAACCAAGGAGTTGTATACAGGGATGAACTAAGGATGGGAAGGATTGAGTATAGAGTTTATTTTTAAAATTTGCAGGTTAGTTGGCAATAATTATTGCTGCTTACGATGCTGTTAATTCGGAAACATATGTTAGGACAGTTCTTATACTAAGAGGGGGTTGATGGGTCTGGCATCCATCATAAAGTTAGTACGCCAAGCAGCTTCAGATCTAGCACACAATAACTGCGTAAATCTTTGCTCTATAGAGTTTTATGTGTTTTTGCAATTTAAATGATATAACTTAAAGGTATTATATATAGGACTAGGTGTATGATTTTCGGTATAGTATTCTGCATAACTAATAGCTTCACAATATATATAGGAATCTCTATGTTTTAATTTTATATGTGACAGTATATTATAAAATATAAGAATATATGTTTAAATCATATCATTATTTTATTTTCAAATTTCATATTTCTACTTTCTACGCCTATGTATATTTGAGTTTGAATTTTTGTGTCCCTTGATTGTGATTTTCTTGGCTTGTAGTTTTTTTCTCGGTCCACCAAGACTAGGACAAATCAGAAGAATTATCTATTATTTTTCTTTTCAAGATTTGAACCTACAACCTTATGATTCTTTATCACTTCATTGAGCGCTAGGCTACACACAATTCGAGGTGTGTTTTTCTTCAGTTATAGTTGATGTGAATGAGATTTGGTATCACATGAATATGGAGGCCAAATTTGTATAAAGAGATATGAGCCTTATTTATTTGCACTTAATAGAGATCTGAATTTGAATAGTTCAAACATTATACCATTAAATGCATTTGTTTTCATTAAGATTTAAGTACTTAATAGGTCTAATCATTAAGATCTAAAACAGAGTCTTAATATCATTAAGAGGTATTCTTATGTGGATAATATTCACCATCATTTTATCCACAATCATCGGTCACCAATACTAACTACCCTTGTCATCATAATCACCATCACCATAATTGTCAACCACCATTACCATTGTCTATCACCAACCATTTATGTTATAATAACCACCATTGTTGCTAGCTACTACTGTGATTTACTATCACACTTACCTCCTCTATTATTATGAATATCTATGTCCTCCATTTTGTAGTCGTTGCCACTTCCACTACCACTCATTATTGTTAATTCCTACTACCAACAAACTCTGTCATCACAACTAGCATCGTCGTCAACTACCATAATACATTATTCGGTCATCACTATCACCATTGCCACTTCCACCACCACTACTATTAGCCACTATCATTATTGTGGTCGATTTCTACTACCAATCACTCCATCACCCTAACTAGCACCGCCACCAACTACGATAAGTACATCATCAACTACCACACATTCTTCAGCCATGCACAACCATCAACTACTAACATCAATCAACTTCATCATTAAAACCATCAACATTATTATCAATCGCCACAAGACCAACCATTTACACCATCATTACTAGTCACTAACTGTAACGACTTGTTTCCGTCGTTATAGAAAAGCAGGGGGGGAAATTTTAGGCCGAAAAACTTTTTCGTAGTAATTTGGAATTTCTCAATCTAGTCCAAATTTGGACGAAATTCGAGTCAGTAAGGTCTAGGAAAATATGGTAACAATTGGGTGATCTAACTATGATTTTGATCACATGAGTAGATAGCTAAGACGTCAAGGAACCCGTACGACTTTACAGAATTGAATTCGGGCGAGTAGAACTCTCGAACTGATCTTAGCGTAAACGAGTATGTTCTGAGTGTCATGGGATGAAGGTGGGTTGTGAAATGGGGGTTTGGAACTCTTAATTCGACTCACTGTTTTCGTGCAAGCCGCTGTGGCAGGATTATTCCCGCTATGGCGAGGCCGCTGTGGCGGGCTGGGGGTCACCATAGCGGGACAGTTGCGATTTAAGTCGAAAATAAATCTCAAAATTGTTTTATTATGTACTTTTTTACTTTGAGAGCTACCCCAGGCGAGTTCTTGACCATTTTTCACTATTCTTAAGGTTAAATGTAAGGTTTTAACTCCCTGGATTCGTTTTTCGATCCGTAGAATGTAAACTAGTGGGTAATTATCGATGGGGGAGGGTTTTAATCTGGAAATTATGGAGGAAAAATCCCTAATCTGGGTATGGGGATCAAGGGTTTGATCTAAGATTGATATTATTGAATAGAATTCGGGTAATTGGGTCTTGCTTATTGATCCTCGTATTATTATGATTGTTTGTAGACCAATAACAAGCGGAAAGAATCTGGAAAGGGAATAATCAAGTTTCTTAGGGGATTCAAGTTTTGTTCGAGGTAGGTGATGATTGTGATTTCATGTTATGTGATATATGTTTGTTCTTGCTTATAAATGTATGTATGCGAATGTTGCATTATTGATCACCTAAATCGTAAATGAGGATAGTTGAATGATTGAATACCATGAATCATGACTTAATTGTATGATTATGAGAACATGTTTATGATTGTGATTGTGGCTTGTTGAATGGATCGAGTTGTGTTCCGACACTAACTAAGATCGGTTGCCACGTACCGACATAACTATTGGAACGGGTGTCATAATCCTACACACTAACTTGGAACGGATACCACGTACCGGTACACTAACAGTTTGGGTGTGGGTTCCATAAGAGGACCATTGACGTGACATAACTGTGTAATTTGAGAATTGTTAACTTGATTGTTATTCGTAAATGATATTGATATCATTTAGTGGGATAGTCGTGTGATCCTACCAGTACATTGTGGTTGTGTATTGATACTGAACTTGCTCTTTCCTTGTTTTGTACAGGGCATCTTCCGGCGGTTATTAACAGACCTCGTTTAGAAGATCAGTGATCGTTTGAATTCAAGGGTGAGTCAATTCTTTCGGACTGCTATGAGTTCTCTTTTCGTTTATGTCCACCTTTCGGACTTAGACTAGTACATAGGATTTCTTATGTTTAATTGGGTTGTACCCATATTCTTAGACTTGTTGAACCTTAGATGTTTTGGTACATTGACTTTCATGTTCTAGGTATTATTCTGCATTTGTTTGATTAGACTTTTGGAGTTTATGGCAACTCTATTTTTTCTTTAGCATTTAAACATGCTTCACTAACCTTAAATGCCTTAGTTTGGGTTGTAGTAATAGTTCTTCCACCGGAGGGTTAGTGTGGGTGTCACTCACGACGGTCTGGGTTGTGACACTAACAACTATTACCATCACCACCACAACTATTAACTATCTCCATCATCACTAGCAAGCATAAGTGTTTTGTTTTTTTTATTTATCAAATAATGATAATGATTTAATGCTAATAATTTTTTTATTATATTCATCCAGATGTTGAAAAAACAAAAATAAAAATAAAAATCTCCATTCTTCTGCCTATGGATAGACATGGTACAATAGATATCGAATTATTATATCGTAATTAGATTTTTTGATACCACAATTTTAGTAAAAAAAATATTAGTAGTATATATAGTTATTAAGTTACTCTTGCATTTCATCCTTCGGGGTGGTCCACTGGTTTGGGCTTGGGACTTTCATATTGGAGGTCTCAAGTTCGAAATTCCTTGCCAGCGAAAACAAGGGGTTTGTTTTTTGGATCAAGCTTGTCGCACCAGGCTTGCCTAGTGCGGGTTACCTCTCCTATGTGGTTTGCGAGCTATTGCATAGAAGCGGAGGTTTTACCTTGTGCACATATAAAGGGTAGTAGTTGCGGGTTTAAAGTTACTCTTGTATTTCTATAAACCTTTTTTAATATATAAATAAATTTGGGGAGTGTCATAATCTTTCTATTCTTAAGGGGTCATTTGGATGGGACAAGTCATCTCAAGATTAATTATCCTGGGATAAATTATCCCACCATGTATATCTGATAACTTATCCCATCACTATGATATAAATGGTGGAATAAGTTATTCCGAACTTGACAATCACATAAGACACCAAAATTTTATCTTTGGACTATTTTTTTTAAATGTATTTTGAAACTCTATAGCCACTCAAAAATAACTTAATTATGCTCCATATCTATAGTTTGCTAATTACGATTCGTATCTACATGTTAGAGGGAGGAAAGAGGCTAGTGAGATTGGGAGAGGGAGGAGAGATGTGAGCAAGAGAGGGCAGAGAGACGAATTGTATATCTATATGTGGCAAGCGAGATTGAGAGAGAGAGGAGAGAGGCGAGCGAGATTGGGAGAGGGAGGAGAGAGGTGAATTGTATATGTATATCTGTTAGATAATTGTATATATGTAACTGGTATACATATGTATTTGTGTATCTGGCGAGCGAGATTGGGAGAGGGAGGAGAGAGGTGAGCGAGAGAGGGCAGAGAGTGGAGAGAGGCTTATATGTATAATTTGTATTTGTATATGTATAAGTGATGTAATTACAACTAAAATTAAGTTGCGAGCCGTAATTAATTCAAACTATAGCTATGTTAGCTAATTAACTAGTATATGTTTGTTTATCCGCATAATTTTTCCTTATTTTATCCCTCACACTAAAACAACTCCTAAGGGTAGATCAGATAAAACTTGCGTACATTTCATTCTTTTATGTAATAGTGATAAAACTTGTGTATATTATTTTATGTAATAAGTCAAGATGGTACTGCTCTTTTCCTTTGAAAAAATCTCGAACAAAGTCATCACTCGATTCGAAGGATTGAATCCAAATTTGAGAATTACACAAATTTTAACCTCCTCCTCCTTTTTTCTTATCATACTTCTCTATTAGATTGACTATGTGTGATTGATTGTGGTTGAAATTAGTTTAAAATACTTGAATGCAAATTATTTGGATTTATCTCAAGTAAAAAAATAGCTTAAAAAATGACTTTGTGGCATGTGTATATCATGTGTATTAGTGTATATCACACATATTTTCATGATTCAACTATTTTTACGCTATATTATGTTGTGTATTTAGGGATGGCAATGGGGCGGGACAGGAGGGATGCGGGGCAGGTTGAAGTGAGTTTTTTAAAACTAATGCAAGGAGTGGTGAGTTGCGGGTATATATAATTTTATGTGAGTTTAAACTTAAATTTAACTTTTTACATGTTATAAAAGTGATATAACATTATTTATTAAGATAATTTCTTTTTTTTTTTAACAACTGTGAAATATTATTACCATCACTCATCAACAAATCTACAAAATAAATAGCACCCAACTCTTGGACCACCTTCAGACTGGTGCCAGGAGATTAAGCCTCAAACTAGAGCAAGAAAACAACGACAACAACAAAAATAGGTAACAATTCAGCCTATATATGAAATCTCTACAACTACGTGCTCTCTGTGATGCACTGAACAACTCTAATCTAATTTTTATATCTCTCTTAATCTATTTTATCACTTCAGCCGGTTGTGTATAGCTTCCTCTAAATTGTTTCCAATTCCTAGCCCTCCAAGTATTGTAGTACATGGCCCCCATATTGCTGCCAATATCTGCTTCCTGAAACCATTGCACCTCTTTCTTTTTATAGTTAGTAATACTCGTCTCATCTCCCCTGCAATCAACGTGATCCCAGTCCATGTTTCTAAGCCTTGTTTCACAGTCTTAATCCATTCACACTGCCAGAACAAATGTTTGTTTGTTTCCTGAGCCTACTTATCACATAAACAACAATACATATTCTCTATAGGTATATATATTCAGTCTTTGCATTCTCTCCTTTGTAAGGGGTCTATCCTGCACAGCTAGCCAAACAATAAACCTATGTTTTGGTTGAGCTACAGCACTCCAAATTAATTCAGCATGCCCAACCTTTTATGCTGTCCTATTAATTCTATGTAGCTCTGTGTGATCGAATAGTCTCCACTGGGAGTGAGTTTATACTTATTTCGGGCATACCATTCCTTCATTCAATCTTTCAGGGAATGTATCTTCCTCCAGTACCAACTACTATCCTGAGGGGTTTTGTGTGTCCATGTATCCTCATGTGCCTTCATACACACTCCATGAACCCATTTTACCTATAAAGACTCCTTTCTCATAGTCAATTGCCAACTGAAGCTATTTTCCAGATTCTGCGGTTCTTAACATTCAAGCCCCCTACTTTTTTTGGATGACAGACTGTGTCCCATGTTACCAGTGAAACCTTCCTCTTACCTTCATTTGCGCCCCACAAATACTCTTCGCACTTCCTATCCACCACTTTTAGGATACTCTGAGGCAATATAAAAACAGACCCCCAAAAATTGTATATAGAGAAAGAAATAAAGATAGTAAAATATACAAGATAGTAAATGAAAATAGTTCAATAAAAAATAATACAATTTCGTACATTTTTCTCAATTGACCTCTAAAAAATAAAATTTTAAGTCATTATCAATTAAATTAATGCAACTTAATGAAAAATAAATTTATTTTTAGTATCAAACTTTAGTACAAAAAGAAAATATTAAAAAAATATACGGTGCGGGTGTATGCGTGGTGGGGTGGGGCGGGTTGAAAATAAAAAAAAAGTTCTTATGTGGAGCAGGGTGAATTAAAAAATTTGCGGGTTAAGCTCAACCCGCCCCGCCCTATTGTCATTTCTATGTGTATATTGTGTATAGCGCGCACAACTTTTCATACATAGATATACATGATTGATATATTGAAGATAAATAAATATAGAGTGTGATATTTTTACTAATATTTAATATACATGTTAATATATTCATATATAAGTGGGATACACCTATGAAGTTGAAGTCAATCACACAAATTAGACAATCACAAATGCGAAGATCGAAAAAATTGAAATCAAATTCTAATCATATTTTAAAGCCTTATCTTCGAAATATTTTACTAGTATGGTAGATATTGAAGTACTTTCAAACAATCAATTTTTTTAATTGAATATCACCCAAAACATGAGAAATAGTTATCTAACTATACTAGTATTATTATATGAAATTCACGACTTTATGCTAATAATCGATGCTAATTTCTCTTCTCTTTAGAGCAAGTTGTCTTGGTTCATGTCCGTATTCAAAGACCTTTTTTTTTTTTTTCTGATATACAAACGTTGTTGACACCCAATTTTTACCCTCCATAATATAAATTAATCATTTCGAGCTTCTCCAATTTCAAACGATTTAAAATAATTAGTTTTATAAAATTTCAAAAAATAAATAAATAATAATAATAATAACATAGTTTGCAAGATTTTAGAATAGTTTGTCACTTTTCATAAAGTTTAGATGATATATATGTTTTACATAATTATGTATATAATTATTATATTTTATGAATATTCAAAAATCGTCTCA
>JAJOOR010016632.1:0-25820 GCA_036250505.1 Solanum acaule
GTCCCTATTTCCCGTTAATTAATGTTGAATGTACTTCCGCGACCGATGAAGTGTGATGACAAGTTTGAGAGGCTTGTTTGGGGTTCCTTCGGGTTCCTCATTTGCCATGTCACGTCTAGGCCCTAGGCTTGGGTCGTGACAGAAGTGGTAGATCCGGTCAACCCTAATATGAATTCCGTAGCTTCTAGATTGAGGGATTTTGCAAAAATGAACCGTCCTGTGTTTTTTGGTTCCAAATTGGGAGAGGACACTCAAAATTTTATGGAAAAAGTTTATAGAATAAGGGATGCTATGGGGGTGAAAGCGGAGTTAGCCGTTTACCAATTGAAGAGTGTGGCTCAAGTATGGTATACTCAATGGAAGAACAGTAGGCCGGTAGGAGCGGGTCCAATAGAGTGGGAACTTTTCAATCGGTGTTCCTTGATAGATTCTTTCCTCGAGAAATGAGGGAAGCTAAGGTGGAGAATTCATTAACCTTCGTCAAAGAGGTATGAGTGTTCAATAATACTCTTTAAAGTTTACTCAATTGTCCAAGCATGCTCCGGCTATGGTGGTGGATTCAAGGGATATGATGAGTAGGTATTTGACGGGTGTGTCTAGATTGGTAAGAAAAGAATGTCATTCGCAATGCTCCATGATAATATGGATATCTCACGTCTTATAGTGTATGCCCAATTGATTGAGGATGAGAACCTCCAAGACAAGAATAGAGAGGTGAAAAGAGCTAGGACCAGTGATGGGAATTTCTCCAATACTAGATCTGATGGATATGGTCAACCTAGAACCCAACAAAGGCCTCCTAATCAAATTTTGTCCAATATTCAAGGGTACAACCAAGAGAGGTTGTCTAACCCTAAGCCTCAAAGAGGGAGTAATAGTGAATCTATGTTACTTAAGCCTACTTGCACTATATGTGGAAGGAAGCATTATGTCAGGTGCCTAGCCGGCAAGGAAGGTTGTTATGGTTGTGGTAATGATGGCCACAAGATGAGGGGTTTCCCCATACTTAGGGCTAAAGGGAGAGAGCCCAAGCAAGCTTCTCTAAATGGTATGGATCCCAATGCTCAAAAGCAAAACCATTTCTATGAACTCCGATCTAGAAATACCAAGAAGGCTCTCTGGATGAAGAAACCGGTGTGTTGATAGTTTACATATAGATGTAAATGTTTTATTAGATCCCAATGTTACTTTTTAAACTTTGAAGTTGTGCTTGGTAGGATTTGGATAAATTGTTGTTAGACCTCTATTGATCTTAGAACCCGGTATGGTTATGATGAGTTTGTAGTTATGTCAGTTGGGATTATTTGAAAAAAGTGGTACTTGAGGTTTTAGTAGGGGGTTAGCAAGATTGTGAGAGTCTCGATATCCTCATCTCTTTCTTCTACTCCTACTCTAGCTTGAGACAAATAGTTCTTCTTGGTTTGTTTTATGTTTTAGAATCATGTGTGATTTATATGTTTCCATGATCTCCTTATGTTATGCATGTTATTGAGAAGTTCATCATTAGCAAGAAAATGAGTTTTCATGATTTATGTGTTTCTCATGATGTTGTGCATTTAGTATGAGTTGCTTATATGCTTCATGAGATGAATTGTCAAACAATTTTTAGTATGCTTTTTAGAGTAATTGCATAATTTACTTCATGTTATTGAGATGAGCATTCTTTGAGTTGGAGAAGGTAGTTCCTCCAATGAATATGTGAAATATTGAGTTCCATGCATAATGGGTTGTTAGATGTAGTTCATACTTCCTTGTGTTGCATTGGGCATGTTGAGATGGAGTTGATGTTCCCTCTTTTGAATGGTACATTATTTTTTATGTTTCATGAATGATGGGCTGCTAGTCTTGAGTCTTTAATTCCGTAAGGTGTCTAGATCGACATTCGAGGATGAATGTTCCTACGGAGGAGATAATGTACACCCCAGAAACTAGTAGGCTTAACTAGAGCTTATCGTAAGTGTTATAGTCATGAAATTTTCTTCTCGAACTTAGAATGAAGGTTTTAGGGGTTAAAGGTCAAGGTACAACTCCCCAAGTACCAACCAAGGGTCCTTGAGGAGGACCCAAAATAGTCCCTAAGAAATTGCCCAAAATAGTGGACCCACAGAGAGACCTACGCCCTGTAAGGTGGTCCACGCTCCGTGGGTGAAGGCCTTGTGGGTCAAGTTCAAGTTTAAGGCTGCATAACCCAACCCAGAGACCTGAAGAATGCCACATGAGTCCACTCACGGTCCGTGGGTCATGGGTCTTGGGTCATGCCTGCAATCTTGTCCAAGTCGGCTTAAGTGATGGGTCTTTAGGTAAATTCCTGTTTTAGTTAGTTTGATGTGAGGTCATTTAATATTGTTTTAATTCACCTATATAAGTGTTTTTAAGTCATTACCTAACCCATTAACTTCATAAGATCCCCAAACCCAAATCCATAACCAACTTTTCCCCAAATAAAATCTCTCTAGAATTCCAAGGAAGAAGAAGAAGAAAGGTGAAGCTAGGATTGACGAATAAATATTTTCTACTCAAATTCGTGGTAAATATTCAATAAGGTATGGTAGTTCTTCATCTATGGGTAGGTTTCACCCATAGAGCCCCTCCAAAAACCCCAATTTCAAAGCTAGAAAACCCAAAATTTAGGGTTTGCTTTCAATCTCAAGGATTCATTTAAATTTCGTTTTTAATGATTGAATTATGTTTGTTTATGGATATATTGATGATTTTATATGATTTTAAGTTGAATTCCTCAAGAATCCATGAATTACCCTATTTTCTCAAATTGGGTGGGTATTGATTAATACTAGTATAATGTTATAAAATTATGAATATTATGAATTGACTACTTGAATCATGTTTTTATCGATGTGTAATGTAGAAATTCTAGATGTGTTGATGAACTATGATCCATAGTCCTTGAAGGGCAAATTATAAGAACTATGTATGATTATGATATTTATGTACATGCTTTATGAATACCTTGAGAGTAATGTGATCATGAGTATGATGTAATTGTGGTTTTTTTGAAAGACTATTCTCACATACACACCCCTATGAATGAAGTATGACCAAATTTTCCATGATTATGATAATGATGTTTTGGGTTGATTGAAAAGATATTCTCTTAAACTCATAATGAATTTAATATAAAAGGTGTTCTCACATAGTGATGGTTCTAGAGTTGAGAGGCTTACCTCACCTAATTGAACCTAAGGCCAAGAAGCCTTTAATTCTTAGAACATGGATGGTGCTAGTTGCTCACGCATGGTCTAAAAGAGTCATCTTTAATGATTAACTTGGTTTGATTGTCAAGGACATCTTTCTATGAAACTTGAGTCAAAGTAGAGACTTAATTATTATCCTATGGGATTTAGGCCTAGAACCGAGTGGATATCGAAATGAGATGGAGGTTCCAACCTAGTTGAGTTTGGGCTTCCAAAATGGGAATTCTCACCTAGTAGAGTTTGTATTTCCCAAAGTACGTCTCATGAGATGGAAGCCTTCACCTAGTGGAGTTTTGGGTTTCTAGTAGCAATCTATGTATCCCATAACTACGTGCCTCGTAGGAAAGTTAACTAGTGAATTCGACTAAGCTAACAAATCGGTTCTACCTTAGGCAAGTGGACCAACCCTTGACGGTGTGGGCAACACCCGAAGAGATCATGTGATAGCTCACATGTTCTCATGTCGGTTAAGGCTATATCCCAATTACAACAATATTAGTAATGAAGTAAGATTATTTTTAAAGAAGTATCTCCTAGAGTTTAAACCTAAGGGTCTAAGATTATGCTTGAGGAAGCATCTCCTAGAGTCCAACATAATTAAGGAACTAGGAATGTGCTTGAGTAAGTATTTCCTAGTGTTCAAAAGTAAAAAGAAGAGGGACTAAGATGTGCTTAAAGAAGTATCTCCTAAAAAGGGGGACTCATCTCCAAAATCAAGAAGCATGAATATAAGGACCTAAAAGTGGTACTTAGCATGGTTAGAATTATGGGGTCTTATTCATGCATTGCACTAGTAGACTTTGATGGTGTATGTGAAGTGGTTCTTTTATGATATGATGATCTATATATGGATTATGTTTATGAGTTATGTTTTCCAACTATTTCTATGATAATGTTCATAAATTGGCATATAGCATGGTTTTCAACGAAAATGTCCTTTTTAACATGTTTCAAGATTTTTATGCATGGCTATCATACTTGGTGCATTTTTGTACTAACCCATATTTTCTACATTTTTCCAAAGTGTAAGGCTGGTTCTTAAAGCGATCTTCTTTTGGTTCAATCTTGGATCGACTATTCTTCTAGCTTGTGGTGAGTCCTTATGATTCGAGGATGTATGAGTCATTTGTAGTTTCTTTCTAGTATTTCACTTTCGGACAATGTTGTAAGGGTTGTGTCCCTATTTGATTCAAAATTGCATTAGACGGTTAATTGAGACAAGTTTAGACTTCCGCTTGCTTTTATAAAAGACTTTGATTGTATGGATAAAGTTTTAAAATTTCCGCATTATTTCTTTTATCATATGTGATGATATGGTAAGGGCTTGTATGAGACCCCCTTTGGGGTCAAGTACTCCGTGTTAGATCTAAGGTGTACCCCCTGGGTCATGACACATAGAATTATATCTCATGATCATTATCTATACTTTACTCTCAAACAATTTTCATCATATTCATCATATATGCTTCAATATCAAGTAATTCTATTCATAAATCGTCAATCCTATAATGATATATCTATCCAATAGAGTTTCCCTCACATGGCATCAAACCCAACTATATCAATTCAAGCCTAAAATCATATGATAGTCATGGGTACATGTAATTTCATCCTAATTACATGCAATTCTATAAATTCAATCATAAACAATCATAATCCACTCAATTGGATCAACATTCATCATAACCCACAACAATGGAAGAAACCCTAACTAAAATTAGGGGAATTCTTCTTCAAATCGTGGAATTCTAGGGGACTCCATGGGAGGAAGGATCCCATGGATGAAAAGCTTGACCTAGCTCCAATTTCTTCCTTTTTCTTCTTCCAACTTCTAGAGAGAGAATATTTAAGAGAAGATTTGGGTTTTCTATTTATGATTTGAGAGAATGAATTAATTAAGTGAGTTTAGGGGTCTAAAATCCTTATATAAGTGGTCTAGGTTTAGGCAAAATGACACCACATTAATTTAATTAAAATCGGAAAAGACCTATGTTCCCCTAAAATAACTGTCAGCTCAGAAACTATGAAACCCCAACCGACGGACCGTCGACTGACCTATGGTGCGTTATGGTTAGTCATGGTTCCTTGTCATAGACTTTTGGGCCAATGAAGGCCATTGGACCACAAGGCGTGGACCCACCTATGTTTCGTAGGTTTCTGTGTATTCCATGGTCTGGACCAATTCCTGAACTTTCCTACCCACAGCCCCACCTACAGTTCGTGGGTCAATCCACAGGCCGTGGATTGCACTTGTAATTTCCCAAAAGCTGCTATCTATCTCGTTTTAAATCTTGGGTGTTACAAGTTTATGGAGGGGTTCTCCACTATTGCACCACCTTTGACGACTTGTTTTGAAGTATCTTTTGAGTAGTCTGAGCTATGTTATTTATGCTTTTAGAAGCTCAAGGAGTTGCTGACTACTGCTCCTATATTGACTCTTCTAGTTGAGGGGTAGGGCGCAACTACCCCACTAATTACTTGGAGTTGGCGGCGGTAGTTTTTGCCTTAAGATCTGGAGGCACTACCTATATGGAGTTTATTGTAAGATCTACACTGATCACAGGAATCTTAAGTACATCATGAGCCTGAGGGATCTTTACCTGAGGTAGCGTTGTTTGGTTGAGCTTCTGAAGGGGTATGACCTCTTTATTCTCTACCATTCGAGAAAGGTGAAATTGGAGGAAGATACCTTGAATCGGAAGGTAGTGCATATGAGTAGTCTAGCCTTTCTATCTACTATGGAGAGAGATTTATCTTTGGACATTTAGTATTTACCTAATCAAATGGTTTGGTTGGATGTTTTGGATTCTAGGCGTGTTCTAGCATATGTGGGAGTTCAGTACTCTTTTCTTGATCAGATTTGTAGTCGTCACTATAAGGATGAGGCTTTGATGACACTTTAATAAAGAGTGTTAGCAAGTGATTTCGATTAGGTTACCTTGGATTTAGATGTGGTATTGAGGTTAGCAAGCCGTATTTATGTTCTTAGAGTTGGGGATTTGATTCAGTTGATTCTTTGTGAGGCCCGTGATTATAGATATTCTATTCATTCGGGCACCGCTATGATATATCATGACAAAGGCAACATTAGGCAGGCATAAGGAGAGATATTTCACACTATGTGTCTTGTTGCCTGAGTCATCAGCAGGTGAAGGCCAAGCATTTGATACCTAGTGGTAAGTTCAAGAGATTACCCATTCTAAAGTGCAAGTGGGATCACATCACTATAGACTTTGTGATAGGTTTGCCTCAGAATTCTAGAGGTATTGACAGCATTTAGGTCGTCATTGATGTTTGACTAAATCATCACACTTCCTCCATTTTGAGTCTTCGTTCAACGTAGAGAGGTTTGCCCAAATCCACATTCATGAGGTGGTTGGCCTTCATGGTGTGCCAGTCTCTATTATATCAGATTGGGGTGCTTACTTAACTTCTAGATTTTGGAGTACTTTTTAGGATAAATTTGGTACTCATGCTGACCTTAGCACAACTTTCCACCTGCAAACTAATGGTCAGTCAGAGCGTACTATCCAGGTTCTCGAGGATAAGTTGTGGGCTTGTATGTTATAGTTCGGAGGTCAATAGGATCAATTTTTACCTTTGGCAGAGTTTGCGTATAATAACAGCTACCATTCTAGCATCCAGATAGTCTTATTTGAGGCCTTATACTATAGGCGTTATTGCTCTCCGGTTGGTTGGTTTGAGTCTACAAAACCTAGACCGTGTAGTACATACTTGATTAAGGAGACTTTAGAGCAGGTGGGGGTAATTTAAGATAGATTTCAGGCAGCTTAGAGTAGGCACATGAGTTATGTGGATCGTAGGCGTCAACCTTTGAAGTTTTCAGTTGGTGATAGAATTTTCCTCAATGTATTTCCTATGAAGGGCATGACGAAGTTTGGGATGTGGGGTAAGTTTAGCCCCAGGTATATTGGGCCTTTTGAGATCCTTCAGACACTTGGAAATGATGCATATGAGTTAGCTTTGCCTCTGATGTTCTAAGCTTTCCATCCATTCTTTAATTTTTTGATGCTACATCGATATGTTGTTGATGAGTCCCATGTGCTCATGTATGATGTAGTAGAGTTTGATGATCACTTGACCTTCGTGGAGTGGCAATATGCCATTCTTGCCAGACATGTGCGGTAGTTGCGTTCAAGAGCCATTCATGAGGTTAAGGTTCATTGAATGCATCGTCCAATTTAGGAGGCTACGTGGGAGACCGAGAATAATATGCAAAAGCAGTTTCCTGGCTTGTTTGAGCCTTCGGGTACTTCTTGACTCTTACTTTTGTAGATGAAAGTCCTTTTTAGTTATTTCTCATGTTCATTCTGAGCTTTCATGTAGTGACCCCAAGTCATTAATGACTTGTAAGGACTAACAGTTCGGTCACCTGATCATTTCATTTGGTTATTATGCGAGTTTTAGTACTTTTGAACCTTAAACGATTATTTTTTTTTAGAAGTTTAGGAAGATAACCTCATAATCCAATTTTGACCATTCCATCAACTCCAGAAAGGTCATTCTTGGCTGGAAGTATAGATGACATGACTCCTGAGGCTTTTAGCAAGAGCCTATGAGATTATACATTTTAACTTTCAAGTTGAAGCCTAAGTTTGACATTAGTCAACATTCTCGCTAACAAAGCTCAGATGAGAATTCCGTCAGAACTATTAACTCTAGAATGTTGAGTTTGGTCTATAACAATCCTTCGTTTATGTCCCGAGGCTTTCAGGCTAATTCCAAGGCCCCTCATAGATTTTGGCTTAAAATAAATTAGGTGTGTGATGAGTTCGAGATTTAGACTCATTTAGGGCTTTATTTGGATTGATTTAGTGTCCTCAAATGCTTATTTTGTGCTAATAACTGATGTAAAATCTTTTATTTCTAGGTATTTGGATTGAGGAACAAGGCAAGAACACTAATTTGCAAAAAGGAACGAAGCGAGCTGAAAGAAGGAAGTAAAGAGAGCTTGGTGATTGCCGAATTGCCATTACTTGGCCTGAAGTTCCAGTGTGCCAAGCCCTGAAGGAGAAAATCAAGTTGGCAAGAGAAAGGAGCAGCCAGTGGATCGCCGAGCAGTTCTACGGTGCAGTTGTAGATAGCCCAAAGTTACAGACCTTGAGGATGCTAAAGGCCAAAGAAAGAAGGTGATGAAATGGGTCAAAGGGCGGATCGCCAAGTTGATCGGTGAGCCCGACTTACTGCGCCGAATGGTCCATCGTAGCATATTTTTGGTGACTATAAATACATTTTTAAAATAGCTATCTAGTATCAAATTTTTCTGAACATTCATTAGAGTAATTTTCAGTTTGAACTCTGAGTTTCGAGACAAGTTTTCCTTAGCTTTGAAGAATTGAAGTTTTCCATTTTTGAGAAATTGGAAGTGGGTCTTTGAGATTCTTCAATATGGACCTTTGTAAAGACGAATAAATCTTACCCAGTTGATGGAAACACAATTTGGTAGCGATTTTTTTGTTTTTATGTTGTATCGCTAAAACCCTAATTCTTGGGGTGTGATTATGTGATTATGGATTATTTAGCTTCTGGATATTCCTAATTGTTAGTTTAAATGTTATTTAGAAGTGATTTCTATCAGTAATTGTGGTTCAATCTAAAAAATTGTAGGTGCAAATTGATGTTTGCGTAATCAAGACACAACTTTCAATGCAAGTGTCTTCGATCGTACAATAGTAAAGTAACCCAACCAAGGGAGTCACAAGGGAGTGGGCTTGAGAATTAATAGAAAAATAAAATTAAGTTCTAATTAGTCATAGCTAAAAACATTGTTGAATACAAACATACTAAATATAAAGGGTGACACAAAAGTGTCAATTAACAATGGAGGTTTGTAACAAGTAAGCAAAATTCAGCGAAAATGCAAAGAGTACTAATCAAGGAGAGGGAATTCTTGGGATGTGATAGGAATATGGTTTAAACTAGATCATTGGGTACATACTTTTGATAGTGAATTCGTTGAATATTTGTGACTAGGCTAGACCATAGTGGGGGTAAATTCTCTCTCGAGCAACTTACCCCGAATCAACTTGGTTTCTCTCGAACACCGAGTTGCTGCATGAAGAACAGCCTCCGCCTTAGCCCACTCACTCTCTCGAGCTGAGTGTGTAGGAGAGGGACTAGGGTTCACTCTCTAGAGCTGAACCTCCGGTCGACCCAATCCCATTGGCCATCAATTTAGTAGTCTTAGTTTTACGACCTCTCTCTCCAACAAATCGAAAACACAAAGGTGAAATCGTATTTGCAACTATAATTTCATTAAGTTCCACCACAACTACTAAACGAAATCACATTTACACAACAAATAAACCATCAACAAGCAAGACCCAATAGATAATCTAACCCATATTCAAAAAATCACACCCCAAGAATTGGGGTTTTAGCTAGACATGTATAAGAGATAGAAATTTATACTAATATGAGTTTGCATTCAAATGGGTATGAAGATTTAAGTCTCATAACAAGTCAAGAGTGAAGAATCCACAAGACCCAAGTCCAAAATCTTAGAGTTGAAACCCTTTGAACCTTCAAGTTCTTCAAAACCCTCTCCAAACTTAGAACTCAAAAAATAGAAGCAAAGTCTGAAAAAATATTGTTCAAGGCAAAAAATTCACTACTAGAATAATAATTCTCAACGATTATTTATAGTTTTCAAAAATCTGTGTTATAGAAAATCATTCGGCGCCGTTAGTCGAGATCGTCGACCAACTCAGCGATCCGCCCTTTGGTAGGTTTCATCACCGTCTTGCTCTATCCTTCAGCATCGTCGTGTTTTGGATCATTGGGTGACATAGTACTGCTTCGCTAAACTATTTGGCGACACGCCGACTACTCTTTTTCACCACCGATTTGATCCTTTATTTCAGGGCTCAACACACTGGAACAAAAGGCGAGGATAAAACCTTTTGGCGACTCACCGAACGGGTTCGGCGATTCTCAGATTTTCATTTCTTCGTTCTTTCAGCTGCCTTTGTTCCGTTTTGCTAAGTAGTGTCCATGCTTTCCCTCCAACTCCAAATACCTGAAACTTAAGGGTTTTCCTCAGATATTGAGACAAATTATGCATTTGAGGACACTAATTTTATCAAAATACATCCCTAAATGAGTCCAATTTGTGGACTCATCAACACCCCCAACTTAAACTTTTGCTTGTCCTCAAGTAAACTCGAGTTCAGCTGTTCAAAAAGGGTGTCTCAAACAGTGCTATACAAGACTCAGTCATGAATGCACACAACAAGACTCAATTTACTTATGCAAAGATCAAATGTGCACTCAAAGATTCAAGTTGTGACTCACCAATATCAAAGAATCTCATGCTCACAATACTTGCTTTAAATGCAAGTTCAAGCTCAACCAAAGTGTTCAAATGCCCTCACACAAGTAATGATTCCATATTCACACACAATGGTTTGCAATTTAAAGGTTTGAAATCAAATGCAACACTCACACTCACAAATATGAACATGATGCATACTTTCACCCATAAGTTTGCCCGTATTTTCCAATGAACATTTGTTTCAGCTCACTCAAGATCAAAAAGGTCTTTACAAGGCTTTTCATGAGGCTGAGTGCAAAGGTATGGTCATTTAGGCTCAGTGACTTACATCATCATGAAATGGGGTGCTCACAACACTTCCTTTCCTATTCCTTCATCATTCTCTTTAGTGCTCATAAGTCATCCTATTATTCACTTCCCATTGATTTTTGGAAACCCCATTTTCTTTGTATTTTCACAACTTTATTCCACTTATTTTTCATTTTTTTTTATTTTTTTTTTGTATGGAGGGGTCCATTTTTCTCAAAACCATGGGTAAGAAGCACTTTCTTGCACTTCTTGATTTACCCTTTCTTTTCACCACACCCCCAACTTAGGCTTTTGGCCTAAGTTGGCTATTCAACTAACTACAACTTCATGAGGATTATGGGTAATGGATAAAGAAAGGTTATGTTTGCATCAAGTTTCTTCCAAATAAAGGTAAGGCTCAAGGGGTGTTCAAAACCGGTTCACACACTCATAAGGTAGGCCACAAAAGAGGTATATGTCAAATTGGCTCACACTCTTAGAAGTTTCCTAAGATCATATCAAGAGATAGCATCACTTATTTGACCGGACCAACGAGACAAATTCTAGGATCCATCATGCATAGTTCACAGGTAAGGTCATCACACTAGGCATTGACACTATAAGTCAAACAAGACTCCACACTTTCGCTAGTGTGCAACGATCATCACAAAAGACTCGATTTGATCATTGGCTAGTCACAACGAGATGAAGAGTTCATATATTGTCTATGCAACTTCATTTAGCCTCATTGTAGCCGCACATTCATGTTTGTTCGATTATAAGCACTATCCAAGTCATCTGTATTGATCGGAACCTATACCCAAATTTGCGAAGGAACAACCACATTCAACCCAGAAGGGGTGGCAAAAAAAATTTGAAAGGGTCAAAATCATTTTGCAATTTAAAACACGAAGCCATAAGCTCAAACCTTCCACGGAAGCAGTGTTTAACACAATTATAGCTTATAACCCAAATACATAAACGAAAAACATTTCATGAATAGCACACAAAGATGGGCCTCACCTCACCACAAATAAAAGCAATTTGTCCTCAAATGCAAGTAATAAAATATCCAGAATATAAATTAAAGAAAGACAGAGAGGGAGGTAAAGAGGGAATCATGTCTATGTGGTCGTTCCATCAGTTTGGGCATCGATGCCCGGAGTGTTGTCATTCTGACTCTGGTTTTCATTGTTTGTGTTTGCCTCAGTTGTTGCAGCAATATTCTCCTTAGCCATATTGTCCAAATTGTGAGCTGCTCCAAAGGCATGTATCACGTTAATGAAACTCGATCCCATGAAAGGACATTAGGGTCAATGGGAATCCTCCTACTGGAACTGGCTTTCTTGTTCTCTCTCCTTGCTTTGGGATGATCTGTCGTCCCTGCATTTCTTCTAGAGTTTTGTTCCTTTATATGTCGGGGTGGCATATTTCTTCCTGCAATTTTTGGTCTGGCCATATCTGTAAAGCCTTGAGATAAATTTATAAAATATTTGACAAGCAAACCGGAGACCATCAGCTGCAGGCAGACTTAGCAATCCATTCGGTGAGTCGCCGAGTGCTTTTGGCGACCTTATACTTCTCGCTGAAAGGTATAGAAGCCACAACACATAAAGCATGATATCAAAGGTGAGGTAGGGCAACTAGGTGAACCACTGAGTGGTTCAAAGAGCTCGTCTCAGCTTGTTTCGCCGTGCCTATTATCAACCCAACTTCTTGAAATCAGCCCCGCAACCCCAGAAAAGGCAATTTAAGCTCCTACCGCACAAATCCGACTAAGACCCGTAACATAAAAGCACTCCCTATTGCAAATTAATTTAACTTAATGCACTAGAAAGCGAGATTTCACCATTCAAGCAAGAGTCATCAATTAGGAATAGGCAATTAAGAAATTTGATCCATTCAGAGAGGCCCAGCAAAATTGAACAAGATTATCAGATTGCAAATGAGTACACTTTTGACAAAATGAACGCGGGGTTTGAAATACAACCTTTTATGCAGATCAAATGGATATTGAGATGCTATGAAGCAATGTAATCCAACTCGTAGCACAATTCGATACTAAAAATACTCCAAAAATGCAAGAAATGTAAAACTAGAGTGCAGGTGTGAGTAGGGAAAGGGAATGAGTTTGACACTTTTAAAGCTTTGGCTTGAAAAACCATCTAGTTTTCGCCCATTCGGTGACATTAGTCACGATCACCGACATGATCAGCGATTCACCAATAATTTCATGTACTCGCCGAGCTTTACAAACTCCAATGTAAATTTGTATTGAGTCTAACGGTGGTCTAGCTCGGGGTTACCGAACCCTTCGGCGATTCACGGAATGGACCTATAACTTGCCAATCTGCACTTTTCATTCACTCTTTACACTTCCATCTACACAATCAACACACCATTACTTTATCAAAGCAAAATAAAGCAATAAATGGTTTTGGGTTGCCTCCCAAACAACGCCTTAGTTAACGTCGTGGCACGATGTAAGTCCACCTTCAAACCTCATTTTTGGGGTTGACCATATTGTCACTAGGCAAACCCCCTTTCTATCTTGGATTTAGGTGAGACGACATCTGACCCATTTGGGTCTCCAGCTGCTTGATTGATATTAAATGGGAGGTAACGGTTTGGCTAAGGGTCGACACATTCTCTTTCATCCCTTTCAAGATCTTGTCTGACCCTTTAACTTTATTGAGGATACGAGAAAGTATATCCTCAGACCTACCACCCTCCGAATCCTTTGGCTTTTGGCGCTCGTGGGGAGGCACATACATGTCCTTCTCCCCATCCTTCCAATTAGGATTTCGATCTCTCCATTCACGATCCTTACATCCTTCATCTCTAGCCCAACCTTGGTTGCCACCCTGTCTTGGGTTGTTTGAACGATAACCACCGCCTTGGTTGGCTAGGAAGTTCACTTCCTCATTATACAAGGCTTCAAATTTCGCCTTCTCAGGATTTGCACACCCGACCCCCACATCGTTGACACCACAGGCACTAGCCCCCATGACATTTTTAGATAAAATGTCAAGTTGTGTCATGATCTTGGCCATGTTTTGGTCTCTCTCATTATCTTTTTCCATTTGCTCCTTGGATAGCTTGAATATGAGAGGGGAGACTTAGTCTTCACAAGTGTACCATGCCCTATTGATGGTCATCATGCCATCTAAGAGTTGGGTTGCTACTGCATACGATTGCTGCATCAGGCCTCCAGGTGAAAGTTGATCAGCGACACCTTTGTTTACCGAATTCATTCTTCAGTAAAAGTACTGTAGCAAGACATTGTTGGGCAAACCATGAGTCAGGCATTGTAACACCAACTTTTTAAATCGCAGCCAAGTCTCATGGATTTGCTCACCCTATAAACTCTTTAAGCTTTGGATACTATCCAGAAGAGTCATCATCTTCGAAGGAGGGAAAAATCACACATTAAATACAGTTACCAATTCCTCCCAAGAATTAATGGATTCGTGAGGCAACTACGTTAGTCACTTGCACGCCTCTCCCATCAACGAGAAAGTGAATAGCCTTAACCGAAATGACTCCTGAGATGTTTTTGAAAGAGAATGGTCCGCACACATCCACGAAGTTTCGAAGATGTTCGTGATGGTCCTCATGAGCCAATCCACTGAAAAGTCCCTTAGTTGCAACTGTTGCAACATAATGCTCGTTATGTGAAAAATTGTACTTCCCTCTGCTGAAGGTAAACAGATGGCCCCGATACCTCCCATGAGATGGGGGTCAATAATGTTGGGCTCTTGGACATCATTGAAATTTTTGATGTCGTCTTGGTGGCCCACTTGGCTGCCATTGTTGCCATTAAGACTCATGCTTTCTGTTTTCAACACAAACAATAGAAACAAAACTGAAAACTAAGTAAGTGAACTACAACTAAGAAGAACAAAAAATTTACTAAACTAAGAATCTCAAGTAACACCACTCCACGGCAGCGGCGCCATTTTGATATATGCGTAATCAAGACACAACTTCCAACACAAGTGTCTACGATTGTACAATAGTAAAGTAACCCAACCAAGGGTTGGGGTCGAGTCCCAAGGGAGTGGGCTTGTGAATTAATAGAAATATAAAATTAAGTTCTAATTAGTCACAACTAAAAACATTGTCGAATACAAACATACTAAATATAAGGGGTAACACAAAAGTGTCAATTAACAATGGGGGTTTCTAACAAGTAAGCAAAAATCAGCGATAATGCAAAGAGTACTAATCAAGGAGAAGGGATTCAAGGGATGTGATAGGAATACGAGTTAAACTAGATCATTGGGTACATGTTTTTGATAGTAAATTCGTTGAATATTTATGACTAAGCTAGACCATAGTGGGGGTAAATTCTCTCTCGAGCAACTTACCCCGAATCAACTTGGTTTCTCTCGAACATCGAGTTGCTGCATGAAGAACAGCCTCCACCTTAGCCCACTCACTCTCTCGAGCTGAGTGTGTAGGAGAGGGACTAGGGTTCACTCTCTAGAGCTGAACCTCCGGTCGACCCAATCCCATTGGCCATCAATTTATTAGTCTTAGTTTTACGACCTCTCTCTCCAACAAACTGAAAACACAAAGGTGAAATCGTATTTGCAACTATAATTTCATTAAGTTCCACCACAACTACTAAACGAAATCACATTTACACAACAAATAAACCATCAACAAGCAAGACCCAATAGATAATCTATCCCATATTCAAAAAATCACACCCCAAGAATTGGGGTTTTAGCTAGACATGTATAAGAGATAGAAATTTATACTATTATGAGTTTGCATTCAAATTGGTATGAAGATTTAAGTCTCAAAACAAGTCAAGAGTGAAGAATCCACAAGACCCAAGTCCAAAATCTTGGAGTTGAAACCCTTTGAACCTTCAAGTTCTTCAAAACCCTCTCTAAACTTAGAACCCAAAAATAGAAGCAATGTCTAAAAAATTATTGTTCAAGGTTAAAAATTTGATCCTAGAATAATAATTCTCAATGAGTATTTAAATTTTTCAAAAATTTGTGTTGCAACGGATCATTCGACGTCGTTAGTCCAGATCGCCGATCAACTCAGCAATCAGCCCTTTGGTAGGTTTCATCGCCGTCTTGTTCTATCCCTTAAAATCGTTGTGTTTTGGATCATTGGGTGACATAGTACTGCTTCGCGAAATTGTTCGGCGACTGTTGACTGCTCCTTTTCGCCGCCAATTTGATACATTCTTTCAGGGCTCAACACCCTGGAACAAAAGGCGAGGATAAGACCTTTTGGCAATTCGCCGAACGGGTTCGGCGATTATCAAATCTTCATTTCTCTATTCTTTCAACTGCCTTTGTTCGTTTTTGCTAAGTAGTGTCCATGCTTTCCCTCCAACTCCAAATACCTGAAACTTAAGGGTTTTCATCAGATATTGAGACAAAATATGCATTTGAGTACACTAATTTTATCAAAATACAGCCCTAAATGAGTCCAATTTGTGGACTCATCACAAATGCAGTTTTACCTTCGTGTTTTTCACTTGTTCGATAGAGAGGTTTTAAAACCAAGATAACTGAATTGATGGTCTATGGGTATTGGGTTGTTAGTGGTTCAGCTCGAGAGAGTGAATAGACTAAAGCGTAGACTGGTTCTTATTTGCATGCTTATCGATGTTCGAGAGAAATCAACGTGATTCGGAGTAAATTGTTTAAGTGAAAGTTTACATCCTCTATAGTCTAGCTTATTCAGTAATTTACAACTATTTTCTAACAGTTGCAATCAACCATTTTTCTACATTAGCCTATAATCGAATCACATCCCAAGAACCCGTCTCATTATTGTCATCTTCGTATTATTTGTTGTTGTTGTAGCTGATAGTTAAAACCAAAACCCCCTTATTTGATATTCTTGTCACCCTTTGATTTGAATTATGTGTTTATTCGTTCATTTTTATTCCTATGGCTGATATGAACATATTCATACTTTCCTAATGAATCTTAAACACATACCACTCCCTGTGGGATTCGACCCCAACTCATTTAGTTGGGTTATATACTAACTAACGATCATTGACTCTTACAACTAGATTAAGTGTCTTTGATAGCGTTATTAAATCAAAATGGTGTCACTGCTGGGGAGTGGTGTTGGTTAAGATTCTTTAGTTAAGTTGAATTTTGTTCTTGTTAGTTATAGTTGAATCTACTTATGTTTAGTTTTGGTTTGCTTGTTTGTGCTTTGAAACAGAGAGTATGAGTTTGAATGGAAGCAATGGTAGCCAAGTGGGCCACCAAGAAGATATCGGAAACCTCAATGATTTCACTGATCCTAATGCTAATGACCCTCATCTATTGGGTGGAATTGGTGTCATTCGCTTGCCTCTGACTGAAGGGAACGTTTGTTTCATATTACAAGTACTATGTTGTAGCTCTTGCAATTAAAAGGGTTGTTCGGTGGGCTGGCTCATGAGGATCCCCATGAGCACATAAGAAATTTTGTTGATGTGTGTGGATCGTTCTCCTTCAAGAACATATCTGAAGAGTCGGTCCGGTTGAGGTTGTTCCCATTCTCTCTAATGGGAGAAGCATGCAAATGGTTGGCCGAATTGCCAAGAGAATCAATCACTTCATGGGAAGAGCTTGTCATCGCATTTCAAGTGCAATTTTTCCCTCCTTCGAAGATGTGAAACTTCGAGACAACATCCAAAGCTTCAAGCGTTTGGAGGACGAGACAATTCATGAGACTTGGCTACGATTCAAGAAGTTGGTGCTGCAATGCCCACCTTATTGTTTTCCCGACATCATTTGTTGTAGTATTTTTACTGAAGCCTTTATTCGGTGAACAAGGGTGTAGCTGACCAAATTCATCTGGGAGGTTTGATGCAATAACTTTATATTATAGCAGCCCAGGTTTTGGATGTTATGACCACAATTAATCGAGCTTGGTACACCTGCGAAGATCAGGTCTCCCATCTCACATTTAAATTGACCAAGGAGCAGCTGGAGAAAGACCTAAAGATGAACCAGAACATGGCCAAGATCATAACACAACTTGAGTCTGAGGCTGAGACAGATGAGGAGATGCTTGGGGTTGCTGAGGAGGTTTCTACGACGGCCTTACGGAGACTGAGGAGGCCATGGTAGATGCAACTATGCAGACTTCTTTGGCAGACACACCCATTGCTGACCCTAGTAGATCGAGTGTTGTTGATGTGACTCCGAGCATTGATCCCCAAGTTCAGAGTGTTGCATCGGGCATTGATGCCCCGACAGATGGAGTGACTATGTAGACAAGATCCCTCTTTACCTCCTTCTCTATGTTCTTTTATTGATTTTTGGATGTTTTTATTACATTTGAGGTCAAATTGCTTTTTGTTTGTGGTGGGGTGAGGTATTTTCATACCTACCTCTTGTGATTATAGTTTTTGTTTATATATTGGGTTTTGTGCTATATATTATAATTTGACACTGCTTTTGTGGATGTTTGAGCTTGTGGCTCCTCATTTTGAATGTAAATGATTTTTGGACCCGTCTGAAAATTTTTGCCACCTCTTGTGTATTTAGTTGTGGCTGTTCCTGTACAAATTTGAGTGTCGGTTATGATCAATACCGATGACTTGAATAGTGCTCTCAATCGAACAAACATGAATGTGCGGCTACGATGAGGCCAAATGAAGTTGCATAGGCAATATTTAAACTCTTTCCATCTCGTTGTGACTAGCCGATTGTCAAATTGAGTCTCTTGTGATGAACATTGCACACTAGCGAAAGTGTGGAGTCTTGTTTAACATTGGTGTCAATGCCTTGTGTGATGAGCTTACCGTGAACCATACGTGATGACACCTAGAATTTTCCATGTTGGTCCGGTTGACCAAGTGATGTGAGCTCTTGAAATTATATTGGGCAACAATTTTAAAGAGTGAAATAATTTGACATTATACCTCTTTTGTGGCCTACCTTGTGAGTGTGTGATCTTTGCTTGAACACCCTTTGAGTCCTATCCTTTTCTTGGAAGAAACTTGATGAAATTGTGGCCTTTCTTTATCCCTTCACCCTTAATACTCATGAGATGTGGTTTGTTTGAATAACCAACTTAGGCCAAAAGCCTAAGTTGGGGGTGTTGTTAAAAGAGAAGATAAATCAAGAAATGTGAAGAAATTCCCCTCTACCCATGGTTTTGAAAAAGATGGAACCCCTCCAAGAAAAACTAGAAGAAGGAAAAAAAGAAAAAGAATGAAAAGGTTTTGAACTAAAGTTGCAAAAAGAAATGGGGTGTCCAAAGTTTCATGAAAAATGAATAATGAGGTGAAGTTTGAGCAAGAATGGAATTGTTAAAGAAAATGGAAGCAAGTGTTGTTCATACCACATTTCATGAGGATAGCAGCCACTGAGCCTAAATAAACATACCTTTACACTCAGCTCCATTACAAGCCTTGAAAAGACCTTTTTGATCTCGAGTGAGCTGAAACAAAGGTTGATTGGAAAATAAGGGCAAGCCTATGGGTGCAGTGATGCATGTGTTCATCTTTGTGAGTGTGACAGCTGTTGTGATTCCGGAGCTATAAATTGTTGAACCATTTTGTGTGAATATGGAATCATCGTTGTGTGAGGGCATTTGAGTACTTTTATTGAGCTTGAACTTGAATTTGAAGCAAGTATTGTGAACTTGAGAATCCTTGATAATAGTGAGTCACAACTTGAATCTTGAGTGCGCAATTGATCCTTGCATAAGTAAGTTGAGTCTTATTGTGGGAATTCATAATTGAGTCTTGTGTAGCACTGTTTGAGACATCCTTTTTGAACTGCTGAACTTGAGTTTTACTTGAGGACAAGTAAAAGTTTAAGTTGGGGTTGTTGATGAGTCTGAGATTTGGACTCATTTTGGGATTTATTTGGATAGATTTAGTGTCCTCAAATGCTTATTTTGTGCCAATAACTAATGTAAAATCCTTGATTTCTAGGTATTTGGATTGAGGAACAAAGCAACACTAATTTGCAAAAAGGAACGAAGTGAGCTGAAAGAAGGAACAAAAGAGAGCCCGATGATCGCCGAGTCCATTTGGCGAGTCGTTGAATGGGCATTACCTCGCCTAAAGTTCCAGTGTGCCAAGCCTTGAAGGAGAAAATCAAGTTGGCGAGAGAAAGGAGCAGTCAGCGGATCGCCAAGTGGTTCCGCGATGCTGTGGTAGATCGCCCCAAGTTACAGACCTTGAGGATGCTGATGGCCAAAGCAAGAAGGCAATGGAATGGGTCAAAGGGTGGATCGCCGAGTTGATCGGTGAGCCTGACTTATTGCGTCGAATGGTCCTTCGCAACATATTTTTGGCGACCATAAATGCGATTTTAAAATAGCTATCTAGTATCAAATTTTATTCTGAATATTCATTAGAGTAATTTTCAGTTTGAACTCTAAGTTTTGAGACAAGTTTTCCTTCGATTTGAAGAATTGAAGTTTTCCATTTTTGAGAAATTAGAAGTGGGTCTTTGAGATTCTTCAATTTGGACCTTTGTAAAGACGAAATCAATCTTACCCAGTTGATGGAAACACAATTTGGTAACGAATTTTATCTTTTTATGATGTCTAGCTAAAACCCCAATTATTGGGGTGTGCTTATGGGATGATTTAGCTTGTGGGTATTGCTAATTGTTAGATTAAATATTGTTTATAAGTGATTTCAATCAGTAATTGTGGTTCAATTTAAAGAATTGCAATTGCAAATGCAGTTCTACCTTCGTATTTTTTTCTTGCCCGAGAGAGAGGTTTTTAAACCAAGATTACTGAATTGATGGTCTGTGGGTATTGTGTTGTCATGGGTTCAGTTCGAGAGAGTGAATACTAAACCCTTTTTCATACACTTATCTCGAGAGAGTGAATGGACTAAAGCGTAGACTGTTCTTATTTGCATGCTTGTCAATGTTCGAGAGAAATCGAGTTGATTTGGGGTAAATTGTTCGAGAGAATGTTTACCTCCTCTATAGTCTAGCTTATTCACTAAATTATAGCTAGTTTCTAACAGTTTCAATTAATAATTTTTCTACATTAGCCTATAATCGAATCACATCCCAAGAACCTGTCTCATTATTGTCATCTTCGCATTATTTGTTATTGTTGTAGCTGATAGTTAAAACCAAAACCCTCTTCTTTGACATTCGTGTCACCCTTTAATTTGACTTATGTTTTTATTCGTTAATGTCTATTCCTATGGCTGATATGAACATATTCATACTTTCCTATTGAATCTTAAACACGTACCACTCCCTGTAGGATTCAACCCCAACTCATTTAGTTGGGTTATATACTGACTAATGATCGTTGACTCTTATTAAGTGTCTTTGATAGGATTATTCATTCATTATGGGACCCTCTTTCTTGTCAAAATGACTTCGGATGGGAATTTCGCTGGTTTCATTGAGTCAGGAATGTCGTTTATGATGGGGTAGCATAGTTCGATTGCGCGCATTAGGTGCTAGATGAATCTCGGGCACCCCATTGATGTTTGGAGGCCCAAGCCCTTTGGTGTCAACTAGGGCTTAACAGTCGTGTGCCTAGCCTCGCGGTCGCGAATGGCTAGCGTCTTGGATGTTCGCATTCGCACGCGGTCGCGACCGACCACCGACCAGGCCTCTCTATTTAAGGCTGATCTCAAGGCTGCCTTAGCTCTTATTATATTTTTGTGATATCTCCATCGTTTTAACTCCAACTTTGGTGATTTGAGCTCCCACACACTCATAATTGTTGGGGCTAGGTGGTGAAGTCATTGGATTATGTCAGTAACTCTCCATTTGAGGTACCTTTGGTGCAAAAGTTGTTGCTCATTTTCCTATATTTTGTTTTCGATGTGTGTTGTTGTTTCCACTATTTTAAGACACAAATTATGTCATTTTTTAGACACAACTTCAGGGCATAGTTTAGGACCTTTTGATGCAGTTAATTCCAAAATTTTCAGCAGGGATCCCATGAGTCCCATTTGGCTGTAAAAATTTGGTCATCTCCGTTTTTGGGTGATTTTGGTGCTAAATGACTGTATTGGCTTTATGATCCTATTTATGATAGAGTGACAACGTTTAGAGGTTGTTCGAAAGGAAAAAATCTTCCACCTTGTGATTTAGGGCACGTGCGGTTGGCCTATAAGTAGGCTACTTATATTTGCTTTTCTTCTTAGAGAGCATGATTTAGGCTTGATTACTACTATTTCGAGGGTAGTACCATGCTGGTAAAATGTTGTATGTATGGTATAACATGCTATATGATTTACTTATTTGCTTACTAGTTTTTGAAGCATTTTGGCCTTAGTCTAGGATAGACTAGTGTTGCCTTAGACCCAAGCACCTTGTGACTTTTGTATGGCTGTGACGCTGCTCAAATGTACTATGTCCTTGTAGATTGGAATAGCAGCCTTAGGTCTGGTAGTATGAGCCTTAGCTTAGGCGTTTGCACTGCTTGTTAGCCTTTCTGACTCCTTTCTTTCAATTTCTACAACTATCATTCCTTACCGGAGATTGCGTGCTTTCTCAGGATTAGAGTGTTTTCGGCTTGGAATGTTTTCTGATATCGTTTAGGGTGTACATCGATCCATGGTTTCCTGGAGCCTACTTGAGATCCTTTTCAGAGTCGATATGCCCTCGGGCACTCTTGCAAGTTAGGCGACTGATACCCTTAGGAGTGTGTTGGCGAGCTGGGTGGCCTGGATATCTGAGATCCTCTACGGAATTGACAGGTCCCCAAGTCACTCTTGATAGCTAGGTGGCTTATGCCCCTGGAGTGGAAAATATGGTTGGGCGGCCTGGGTTGGTTGTCACTGTAGAAAGTTGGGCTCAGAGTTAACTGGCTGGATTGATTGTCACTCTTCCTAGCCCCTCAACTGCTCCATCAGCTTTTTGTTGACTTTATAGACCCACTTGTAGCCAATGGCGAATCGATCATTCGATATCCTTTTCCTAAAAGACCAGAAATCCTACCTTTCGGCATTGCGAGAGTGCATCCAAAAATTCGAGAAGAGTGCTCGGCCTTGCTTGAAACAATTATAGGTGTCAATGGACCGATTTCACTAGCAGAGCACTTTCTCAATAAAGGCGGGTAAGGAAAGTCCGAAGGCTAATCCGGCAACTGATGGCTAGAGGGCGAAAACCGCTTTTGCCAACCAAAGCCCCAAAACTAGTGAGAGCCTGACTTATGTTCTTGCATTCAGGTATGGGTTACTCTTCTTTGTTGTAGACATAGATATTTTGTGTCCCTGTATGCTTATGAGGGTCTGTTTGGGATTGATTTAAACTTGTGTGCGAGTGTACCTTTTGGATAATGGGAGTATAGTTTGGTTTAGTTTAGTTGTACTTAGATTTACTTTTGGTATGCTCGTGTGCCTTCTTTTCATATTTGTTTTGACCTCTGTTTATGTCTAGATTCTATGTTTACAAATTATTTTACCTTTATTGCTCGGCCGGCCTACGATGACTATTGAATACCTTGTTTTGGTATTTATGCTACACTCTACATCTTTTCGTGATGCAGTTCCAAGTACCAGCTACCAGTGGTGATCGTTCATGCCGTCTTTTGCATCTTGTGGATACCGGAGATGAGGGTGAGCACTTGGCGTCCTGGACCTTCTTGTCTCCTTCTGTACATATGTTAGCTTGTCTTTTGCCTTCGAGACAACTTGTTGTGTTCCAATTTTGGTACTTTTGTTTATCTTGTTAGACAACTTTATACTCGTGAATTCCAGGTCCTTAGAGGCTTTCTTTTGTATATAGTTTGTGGTGTGCTTTCCGTTTCTGTCTTTTGTTATTGTTAGTATTATTTTATGTTTAGTTATACCCTTGTACTCACTACTTCTCGTTCTAGGTACGGGTCGGCTTACCTACTGGTGGGTTTCAGGTAGTAGGTACCATCAAGATACTGGAAGTCGGGTCGTGACAAATTGTACGTAACTATTAAGCAATTTTGATTTATTTTTGACGTATAGGCTAACTATTGAATCTTGACTTAAGAAATCATAGTGATGACTCCAAGCACCAAATGTTGTCTATTGATAAATTGAGTTCATATAATCTAATCAATACTTTCATATAAGACGTTGTATTAAAAATAAATTTGTTGCTTTTTTTCATGTTCTCTTAAAAAAATCATTAAAAAAGAATAATAATTTAGATTGTATATTATTTAGATGTCTGAAATATTTGAGGAAATAGCCTTAGCGATGTGATTAAGTAATACAATAAGGATACTATCTTATGTGTCTTTCATCATAAGCATTTATTTATTTTACCATTATGATAGAATACCCCTTCCAATCTTGATATAATATGATATAAAAATATATATAAAGTGCATAACATAAATATAATGTGATGCTATTCATTAATCAATTTACTTGACCAATGAAATAAAGTTAATAAATAATATTTTAAAAAATGAAATAATAGATAATGTAACAACAATATGCAAAAAATATTTTCTTACAATATTCAAATGTTGTGTACTCGACATTAAGCAAAAATAATATTATAATAAGTAATGATGAATCCAAAGAAAAATAAATTTTAAAATGATAATTCTCTCACATGACAGTCTAATATCAAGGCACTTGGTAACTGTTGAAATTTGGTAGAATCGTTTTACTTTTTTTTTTTAGTCTAAAAATATTTTATAGTATTTAATTTCCTTTCAAGTCTAGGATTTACATTAATTGTAAAATATTTAGTTTTATTTTAGTTTAGTATCTAGAAGGATTCTCCTTAATTATTTATAAATAGGGATGTACTATTCTATTTGAATCAATGCAAGAATCAGTACAAAGAGTTATCATTCATTCTCTCTTTAATTTTTCTTTCTAGTTTCTTCCATTCTATAACAGAGGTAAATTTTGAAATTTGGTAGAATCTTTTTACTTTTTCTTTTTAGTCTAAAAATATTTTATAGTATTTAATTTACTTTCAAGTCTAGGGTTTACATTAATTGCAAAATATTTAGTTTTATTTTAGTTTAGTATCTAGAAGGATTCTCCTTAATTATTTATAAATAGGGATGTACTCTTCTATTTGAATCAATGCAAGAATCAGTACAAAGAGTTATCATTCATTCTCTCTTTAATTTCTCTTTCTAGTTTCTTCCATTCCATAATAGTGGTATCAGAGCCTTACATTGATCTTAATGGATCTGTGAGTTCATTGAAGAAGAACTTTCAACCACTTTTAACTCATATCTATTTTCAACCCACTTTTAACCCGTGCTTTTATTTATAACGCAGGGCCAATTTTAACTCGTGCTTTTATTTTTAACGCAGGGCTACTTTTAACCAATTTTTAATCTATATTATTTTAAACCTTATTTTTCAAACCATGACAAGCAATACTTTTTCTTTCAATTCCCCACAAACCTTCAATGGTGAAAATTATCAAATTTGGGCAGTTAAGATGAAGTCTTATCTTGAGGCTTATGATTTGTGGGAAGTTGTAATGGAAGACAAACCCATACAACAACTCATTGAAAAATCTTCTGATGCTGAAATCAAACTTCACACAGAAGAGAAAATCAAAAAAACACAAAGCCAAAATTGTAATTCAAAATTCAGTTGTAGAGTCAATCTTTTCTAAAATCATTGCATGTGAGACAGCAAAAGAAGCTTGGGAAAAACATGAGAAGGAGTACCGAGGAAGTGAACGAGGCAGACAAAATCAAATTCTGAATTTGAAAAGAGATTTTGAATCTCTTAGGATGCAAGAGGGTGCGACTATCACTAATTATTCTAATAGGATTTCCTTGATTGTCAACAGAATCAGGTTGCTTGGTGAGGATTTTAAAGATAATAGAATAGTTGAAAAGATTCTTGTAACTATTCCCGAGAAATTTGAGTCTAAAATCTCTGCTTTGGAAGAGTCTAAAGATCTCTCTACCATCTCTCTTGTTGAATTGATAAGTGCTCTTCAAGCACAAGAACAAAGAAGAGCTTTCAGACGAGATAAATTGTTGAAGGTATCTTTTATGCAAACTATCAAAAAAGAAAAGTTGATTATCCTCCTTGCAAATATTGCAAAAAGAAAACACATTTGGAAAAATTCTGTTGGTGG
>JAJOOR010016633.1:0-25931 GCA_036250505.1 Solanum acaule
GCAAGCAAGTAACGGATTGTTGTTTAAGTAACAAGTGAGCAAGATTTAAATTTTGAGTTATCAATAAGAGAGAGAAACTAGGGTGTATGTGTTCCCCATAAACTCTTAACGCGGTAATCCTAATAATAGTAATCATTTCCTAGTGTTTTACATGCAAAGTTGGTAAGATAGGTATCCCTAAGTGATTCGTCCTCCAAATAGGGAATTTCACCCCGCACCTTGGTCCGGCTACATGTGTATACCTTACTAATCCTTACATTTACCTCAGAATAGACATCACATCAATGTATGGCTTAGTTTTCACCCTCGCACCAATTGACATTAGATTATTAGATAGTATCCCACTAAATCTCTATTGATAATTCTTTTCTCATTAGCTACCTCCTTGGTCCGGCAAGTAGCAACAAGGTGAGTTCTAACGCGTGCACTTGTTAAAAAGACTTCTAAGTGAAAGAATTACCAATACATGCATAAATACTATTTAAGAATTACTTAATTATTATTCATATGTTGTTAATTGCTCATGGTTCCCACAACCTAGTTGTGGATTTAGCTACTCATACTTGAAAGAACACAATTCATGTTTTGATAATAAGAATTCATGAACTTACGTTTAGAGTAGAAGAAACCCGATATCTCCAATTGAATTTCAAAGAAAAAATCTTATAAACCAAATTCCGGAAATCAAATTGCCAAAGTTGCAAGTTAATCCCAAAGAAACTATCAAGAACTAAAAGTAAACAATAATGTCCAACCCCCAAAAACGAGGTCTACATACCTTATTTATAGAAAAACATGTCCTAAACAAAAAGGAAACTTAATAAGGAAATAAACTTCTGGGACACGACTTTGATTGACAACTCGACCTACGGACCGTGGGTCGACCTACGGTCCGTAGGTCCCTCCGTTGGTCAATACTTAGAACTTTTTCAGCAGAGGTTGGAACCTTCACTCTTAGATCAGCAACGATAGACATGCAGGACGGACTGGGTCCTCTTTCATGGCTCCACACTTAGGATTTTCATCAGGTACTGGAACTTCAACTCTCTAAACACATTCGACAGATGTGCAGGATGGTTCGTAGGTTAACCTACGGTCCGTGGATCACTTCGTAGTTCCACACTTGTTCAGAATTCCTGATGCTCTTATCTACGCCTACCCATCGACGTACCGTCACAGGACCTACAATCCATAGGTCCCTCCGTGGGTGGCCACTTCTGCAGAATTTCAGCTGTCATCTCACTCAACCGCATCAAAGCCTATTTCCTGCAAGCACAACACATAAAACATTATTTCCAATACAGAATGGCCCTAGACACACACTACTCTTAAGTGAAATGTATCAAAAAAATCGTAAACTCACGATATATCAACACCCTCAACTTAAACATGTTGTTTGTCCTCAAGCAACACACTAAAACTTTAAACGACACTTGTGTAGAAGCAGACATACAAACTCAAGCAATCACATGGCCATTTCAATCCATTCCATTTTCTCAATGCAAATCTTATGTCTTAGACTTAACAAGCCAACTCATACGGATCAAAACATGACATAGATCGACGAACAGACACCACAACATACACCATTCACAATCACCAAGGTATCAATTTTCCAACAATGTAACTAGTGCCCTCACTTCAAAAAAAAATCCTTTTTCACTCACAAAAGATATGACTTTCAAGTTTTTTTTAGGATTCATTCAACATTCATGCTCAGAAGTGACTTCAAGTACGGTTAGTGCTCAATACCATAGACTTGTCCGTATTTTCACTGCTTAGACTCTCCAAACTAGTTGCTAGGAACACTATAGGACTTTCTTAGCTTGTAACGTAGGCTCAGGGTCAGGTGTGGTACATTTGGGTACTTTTTAGTGACTTTCTGCCCTCTTTGACATTACATTGACTTTTTACCTCTTTTCTCAACCTATTTTTGACTTCCTTTCATTCTACTTTCTTTCTCTCGACTCTTTTCAACACAGATGTGACTTTTGACTTTGTGTCTCTTATTTTTCACTTTCTTCTTTTTCTTTCACTTTATTTTTCTTTATTTATTTCAGCACTTTTGTTTATCATCTTTTTGCTTCTTTTGCACATAGTCACATCTTTTTCTTTCCAGTTTCTCTCTTCAACACACAACTCTTTTCATACCCTTTTTCTTTCAGTTTTCTTTTTTCACAGCCACCCTCAACGTAAGTGTTTAGCGTGAGTTGAGGTGCACAATATCCAATGTCGGACCAGGGCCAAGATCAAGGTAACTTTTTGGATTAGCCACCCTCAATTTAGGCTTTTGGCCTAAGTCAAGGTGCACATGTCCAAGGAGGGACCGGGGCCAAAACAATTATTTTAGGAAAGGTGAGTTAGGTGAATTTGAAAGAAATGGTCTATCTTAGGCTCAAATAGTTGGATCAAAGGGAACATTGATTTCATTTGGTTGTATCATTTTAGGCTTTAGTGGACTTAATTTGAACAAAGGGCCTATGATCACTTCCCAACTTATAGCCTAGATTATCTTAGCAGGACCAACGGGGCGAGTTCTAGATTGGCACATACTGTCTAAACATTCAACTTTTCTCACACACTCTTGGCACATTGTTTCATTATCAGATTACCCAATTTAAGTTATAGCTCAAGTCATGAGGTCAAATCGGTTCCTTATCATGTCACATTGAGATCCAACACATTCAACTCATCAAGACTATAGATCTAGCACATTTTAACATTTTTGGACATGAATCATTTTTCTCATGCTTTTTGTTCCATCATGCTTTCATTTTTCTACTTACTCCTACATATACATTCCTACACATACCGGTTCAACAGAAATTAAAACAGTCTATTGGGGAAAAAAACACAGGCAAGAAAACCCCAAGAGAGGATTATGAGTTGGGTTACTTAGACTTCACCCTATCACTCACAATCCATTTACCCCACCCCCCAACAAAGTAAAGTGCAATTGTCCCCAATGCACAAAAAATAAAAAGTAAAGGATCAGGTGAAGCAAACCTGTGGCGCATATGCGTCGAAGACCACTCAAGAAGCGGGTGAGTCCAGTTTCTAGGAGCCTGTTGGATCAACACTTGGAACGCCATCAGTAGCGCTCTCATCAACTATCCCAGCACTCTTAGTAGTGCTCTCATCAACTCTCTCAGAATCCTCAGTAGTGCGTACTCTGGTGGATGGGCCAACACCTACCTCTCTAGCCCGTTATTGTCTCATCTCCTCCTCTAGTAACGACGCCCTAATGGCCTCCTCCAACTGCTGACGCTCTTTTATTCTCAATTTGTGGGCCTCAGCATCATCAGAAGTACAACCGGAGGAGGGGCGCTTCCCAGCAGTACGGGAAGTGTCCGGTGGTGGCATGGAATTGCCAAATAAGGCAGATATAACCATGGTGTCAACCCCCTCTATAGGGGCAGCCTCTGGTGCAGACTTGAGAGGGACTAGGAGGGAATTTATATTGTCACGAAGGTTGGCCAACTCCGTCGGGAAGGTAGATAACTCAATGGTTGGGGTCGGCCTCTCCAAGACTCGCAGCTCGAACACATCCAGGCGCTTATGAACGGCCTGATTCTTCTGGTCCATTAGCTGCTCCATCCTAGCCTCAGACTGCTTAATCGAGCGTTGCATCCATGACCTAATATGTTGTAGTAGTGTGGCCATCTATGTCTCTAGCTTTAGAACTCGAGCTAGAGGAATGACGGAGGAACTGGAAGAGTGTGTGGCTTTGGAGGAGCTAGTGGCCTGACTAGCGGTCGGAGACGGAGGAGCCTGGCATGTGTTGTAGTGGCTGGAGGAGCAAGGTCATTAACCTGTATCTGCTTCACATCTGCTACGAGATCCTTTCCAATCGATGGCACCTCAACCCGTGGCTCCCTGCGCTGTGCGGCTAGGTTGGTGTCATCCCGGATCAGGCTGATGTCTAGAGTCTTGGTTGCCTAAAGCAACCTATCACAATGCCAAACTGGTACAACTGAGTCCCTACAAAGCTGAACGATGAGGTAGGGGAAAGACAAAGTGGTGGTGGCCTTGAAGGCCCTTTCGTGGATCTACGCGATCAGTAAGCGAACAGAATCTACCTTAAATCCTGCTACCATAGCTGCAACTATCACTGCTCGTTCCATGTGACCACATTGTCTGCTTGAATGGGGGACAGTCTATTTCGTACCAGCAGCCAGAAAAATTTTGTAGCAAAATTTAGGGTAGCCTTCCTAATGCCCAGGCTTAGAGTACTGACCCACTCTGCATGCTCTCCATCTGTGGCAAGATGTCGTGCTAACCAACGAATAAGGGACTCCCGCTGCTCGGCATTCCTCTGAAATACCCCATACTGAATGATGCCCATGCGATAGTCTAACTCTGTTATATTGATGGGCAGAGTATGGTCCGGCTCATAGATAAACCTGCGGAGGGTGGTCTCGGAGAATTCCACATTAAAACCTCGTACTAGTGTTGCCTCAAGTGGAGGCTGAGCTGCGGGCTTGGCCCGCTTGGAGATGGACCCTCTAACGGTGGCGGTATAGAAAGCGTAGAACTCCCTGACAATCTCTTCGCTATGCATGCCTGGGGTCGTTCCATCCACTCACATATGTGTCTACAGAAAAGCCCCTCAATGACTGGAGCGGTGTAGAGGCTACCTGTGAGAACCCAACGCTCCTCTGTGACCAATCTAGCCATCTTATCGTGTAAATCTGGAACTGGTTGTCCATACACCACCTATTAGGCTCTATAGCAACCACTGGAGGCTCAGAACGGGGGGCACGATGGTATCTTTTGTACTATCAGACTTGTACGATGAGGCAGTGTTGCCTTTGGGGCTGGAGCTGGAGTCAGAGCCGGATGGGGACTCTAAGCCAGCCGATGATCCGACCGGTATGGCCCCCTCATCAAACTGGGGTAGTGACCACGTCGGAGCTCACCTATGGAGCTCGGTTTCGTGTAGTGCGTGGAGCAGTGGGGGAAGTCCTGGTGGGAGGTGGGACGTACTCCACATCTGTATCCTCATCGATCAGCCTAAGGGAAAGAGCAACAGATTTTGATTTGCCCTTTGCGGCTTAAGTCAGAGCTTTCTTGGGGGCCATGGTACTTGTGGAAGCTTAGTTAGTACCAAAACAAGCAAATAAAACACTTGGGAGAATTTTAGAACAAGAAACGAATCGAAACAAAAACTGAAAAAAAAATTGGACAATAGCTGAGTTGTCGACCTACGGTGGGTACCTACGGTCCGTGGATCCCCTTCGTAGGTCAGAGTACCAAAAATTAGGTCTCTGACGTGGGAACCAAGGATGTGCAGAACGTACTGTCAATGGAACGACAGACCGTAGTCCACACCGTGGTTCGACACTTAGTAAAAATTTTGTGTTCTTCTGGCCCACGGACCCGACCTACGGTCCGTAGATGGTGTCTCGTGGGTCAGTCTGTGCCAAACTTCAAAACTTTTTCCAATTTCATGTCTTTTCCTACAATATGCACAATCAAACTAGGCCTACACATGCATTTCAACATGTAATTTGGTAGTTAATCATCCTTAGGGTCTCGTTGACATAATTTTTACAGATTAAAAAATGAAAGGCATGAACCCTAAGTCAAAATTTCCAATTCGACCTCTTACTTGATTTCATTGGTTAAATTTTTACGACACACTCACATACCGTCATTCCAAGGTTTCATCCAACTACAATTTAACAGTCAAACACATGATCGACAACCCAAGGTCAAGTTCCACTTTGTGACTTCATGATTTAAACTATGAACATAAAATTCAAAGTTAGGGAGAAGTTGTTTACCTTACAAGTAATCGAAATGGGTGAGTGTTTGAATGAAATGAACTTCTAGACCCTCTTTGCAAGCCTTTGACACAGAACCTGGACTGTGGTATTGTTGGGGAATGAGACTGGGGAAAGGAACCGATGTCTGGAGAGAAAATGAGGATGAAGGGATCTATGGAATTGATGTGGGTGATGATATGGGAGTGATTGGGGGGATTTATGGCTGATTATGGGTATTTGGAGGGTTGAAAAACGGTTGGGAGGGAGTTTTGGAAGTGGGGAATGAATTTAAAATGAAAAGGTTTTATTTTATAAGGTGTTCAGGTCGGGTCAGGAAAACCCTAGTTTTTTGGACCCACGAGATCCAGTCTACGGTCCGTAGGTATGGTCCATGGGTCGACCTACGGACCATAGGTCACTCTAACACTTAGAAATTTCAGAACACTTACCTGGGGTCTACAGATGCTATTCACAGTCCGTGGATGGACCAACAGACCATCGATGGGGTCCGTAGACCACTTCACAGCTGTTTTTCTGTAGATTTTGCCTTTTGTCCCTGCACACGTAGCAACCATTAGGACTTTCTTTTTACATTTTCTGGACACTTTTTAGACACAGACCCTATTTTATATCTAGCCAACACTAATACAAGAATAAAACACCTATCTAAAGAGTTACGAAAACCAAAATAAAAGAAGTATACTCCTATATCGGAAAGAAAAACCCATAGTTGGCTAGGTTGTACATCTTGGGTTGCTTACGAAGCAGCGTTTGATTTAAGGTTGCGACACAAAGCAAATCCCTTGATTACTCAAACTTCATCAAGGTGCCATGCCTCTATCACTGCATTGACACTCTCAGAATTTCCCATGTAGTTTTTTATCCTCCGGTGGTTGGCCTTGAACCTTGTCCCACTCCTTTTCTCAAACTCAACCAAACCATGTAGGGACACTTGGGTTACTCTGAATGGTCCGATCCACTGGGACTTGAATCTGCCAGAAACCAGCGCAACCTTGATTTAAACAACAACATTAAATCACCTGGAGCAAGTATGCGCTTTTCTGTCTGTTGATCATGGTGGTTTTCCTTCGTGCACAACGCTGCACCTAACTTCTCCTTACTAGATACTTCAGCACCTTTTCCGAAAATGTGACTCACCACAGATACCGATTTAAGATCACTTTTCTGCTTCATAGACTTACAGATTTTAAAGGTCACCTCCTCCTTATTTAGTCGAAACCTCATCTGCCCTCTCTCCATATCGACTAAACCCAACTTCTTATAAATCGACAATGACATCAAATTAATGTTGGCACCCAAATCACATAAAGCTTTCGCACAGTGCATCTTACCGATGGTGCAAGGAATAGTGAAAGCTCCAGGATCCTCTTTCTTTTGTGCCAGTGACCTCGTAGAAATGGCACTACAATGCTGAAACCTCTCATCATTCTCAAAATTTACAACCCTCTTTTTTATCATCAAGTCCTTTATGAACTTTACTTACCCAGGCATTTGCTCTAAAGCTTCTATCAACGAGACATTAATGGAAAGTTGTTTCAACATTGTTATAAACCTACGGTAGTTTTCTTCTTCAGTCTTTTGCACTAACCTCTGTGGGAAAGGAGGTGGAGGTCTAGGCATAGTACCAACCTTCTGAGTCAACTCAACTTCCTTTTCTGCGGCATCATTCGTCTCTCCAGTAACCTCAATCTCATCCGTATATGTTTCTACCACTTTTTCAACATCAAATGGCATAGGGGGATCCATAGTCTGTTTTCCTCCGTAAGTCGTGATTGCCATACAAAGACCATCATTTTTCAGATTCTAGATGGTGTTGCTGGGAAGTGCGTCTGGTTGCGTGTATTCACAGTAGCAGACAACTAACTAAACTGCTGCTCAAGTTTCTTTATCGACATTGACTTTCTGACCAATCCCAGACAACTCAGTGCGCATCTCTTTCACATTCTGATCAGTAACATGAAACCTCTTCATCATCTTTTGCCTTATATCCTCAACGCGCGACATACTACCCCCATCTTTTCTATTTCCAGATTCCCAATTCACAGGTGGAACATATGGCCCAACTCTCTCATTTATGTTGCCATAGTTGTTCCGGTTGTAGTTGTTATCACGATTGTAGTTCCCATCCCGGACATAGTTTCCTTCTCGATTATAGTTTCCATAGTTCCGACCTTGGTTTCCTTGACCTTGGCGCCAATTATCCGAGTTGGAAGCTTGGGCGTTGGTTTGGAAACCCCCCCCCCCTTTGATCAGTCCTTAAATAAGCATTCTCCTTATAGTAGTATTCCTCAATTGGTGGTGGTGGCATTCTAGTTAAGTAGTTTACCGCATTCACTTTCTCTGCACCTCCGCTCACTTGCTTCAACACCAACCAAGTTCTATCCTCATCTGAGCCATCTCCTCACGAATGTCATCGGCAGATTGACTACGTGCAGTTTGAACTGCAAAAGTGCTTCTTCCAGTGTCTAACTTTCTAGTGCTCCTTGCTTTATTATTCCAGGAAATCTTCGCCAATTTCTCAGTGATCTCCTCAAAAGCGCACTCACCATATGATCCTCCAGCAATAGTATCCAGCACAGCCTTACCATTGTCATCCTAACTTCTGTAGAGTACTCCTTCAGTGGCTCATCATCAATGTGGTGATTCGAAACACTTATTATGAATGTAGTGAACCTATCCCATGAACCGCTCACAAACTCTCCAAGTAGTGCTACAAAGTTGTTCAGTTTGTCCTTGTGATTCAGCTTCTTGGACAACGGAAAATACTTTGCCATGAACACCTTGTGCAATTGGTCCCATGTATTAATAGAGTTGTACGAAAGCTCTGAAAACCATACCGCAACATCTCCGGTCAATGAAAGAGGAAAGACTCTCAACCCTATGACATTCATATCCAACTTCGGTCGTCCCACACAATTCTTGCAGACACTCCTCAACTTGGCCATGTGCCTATGCGGATTTTTCGAAGCCATACCAGAAAACAACCCCTTTGTTGTAAGCATCTACATTAGACTAATGGTCACCACAAATGTATGCCCTGGAGGTAGAGGATGGAGAATAATAGGTCCTTCTGATTCAATTGTATTGAAGTCGACCATGTAATTATCACGCAACCTGGGTTCTAGCGGATTCTGTACCCTCAAAGCATCTCCAAGTAGATTACCGCCATGATCCTGAGCGTGCACATTAACAACCCCAGAAGGCTATAATTCAACTCCATCACCTAGATTCTCTCAAATTGGATTGACTTGGACCCCCTGATTATTCATCTTTCTCAAAGTTTTGCTCAACTCTGGATCGTATGCGGTCAACGGTTCACCTCGACTCCGTGTACTTGGTATACACTAGAGTAGAAACTTGTAGAAAAAAAAACAAAAGAAAATGTAGAATTAAAAAATAATTGACTAAAAGTTCAATAATGTAGTTAAACTTAATCTAAAAGCCTTATTCCCCAGCAGCGGCGCCAAAATTTGATACACTCATATTGCACTTCCCTAAAGAAGTATAAGCGATCATTGTCAAATAAAGAACCCAACTTGTAGGTTGGGGTCGATCCCATGAGGAATATGGTTCAGACATAAACTTAACTCACGATTATATTTGTTTAGTCTAACTATTTTCGAAACAAGTTATTAAAGGGGGAGGGGGGGTTTGTAAGCAAGTAACCGATTGTTGTTTAAGTAACAAGTGAGAAAGATTTAAACTTCGAGTTATCAATAAGAGAGAGAAACTAGGGTGTATGTGTTTCCCATAAGCTCTTAACGCGGTAATCCTAATAATAGTAATCCTTTCCTAGTATTTTACATGCAAGTTTGTAGGATAGGTATCCCTAAGTGATTGGCCCTCCAAATAGGGAATTTCACCCCGCACCTTGGTTCGACTACATTTGTATACTTTACTAACCATAACCTTTACCTCAGATTAGACATCACATCAATGTATGGCTTAGTTTTCACCCTTGCACCAATAGACATTAGACTATTAGATAGTATCCCACTAAATCACTGCTGATAATTCTTTTCTCATTAACTACCTCCTTGGTCCAGCAAGTAGCAATAAGGCGAGTTCTAACACGTGCACTCGTTAAAAAAACTTCTAACCGAAAGAATTACCAATACATGCATAAACATTATTCAAGAATTACTTAATTATTATTCATACGTTGTTAATTGTTCATGGTTCTCACAACTCTCGTTGTGGATTTAGCTACTCATGGTTGAAAGAATACAATTCATGTTTTGATAATAAGAATTCATGAACTTACGTTTAGAGTAGAAGAAACCCGATATCTCCAATTGAATTTCAAAGCTAAAATCTTATAAACCGAAATACATAAATTAAATTGCCAAAGTTGAAAGTTAATTCCCAAGGAAAATATCAAGAACTAAAAGTAAACAATAATGTCCAACCCCCAAAAACGAGGTTTACATACCCTATTTATAGAAAAACATGTCCTAAACAAAAAGGAAACAAAATAAGGAAATAAACTTCTGGGACGTGACTTTGATCGACGACTCGACCTACGGTCCGTAGGTCCCCTCCATTGGTCAACACTTAGAACTTTTTCAGTAGAGGTTGGAACCTTCACTCTCAGATCAGCAACGACGGACGTGCAGGATGGATCGTAGGTTGACCTACGGTCCGTGGTTCCTCTTTTGTGGCCCCACACTTAGGATTTTCATCAGGTACTGGAACTTTAACTCTCTAAACACATTTAACGGATGATCAGGACGGCTCGTAGGTCGACCTACGGTCCGTGGATCACTTCATAGTTCCACACTTGGTCAGAATTCCCTGATGCTCCTATCTATGCCTAATCATCGACGGACCTTCACAGGACCTACGGTCCATAGGTCCCTCCGTGGGTGGCCACTTCTGTAGAATTTCAGCTGTCATCTCACTCAACCGCGTCAAAGCCTATTTCCTGCAAACAAAACACATAAAACATTATTTCCAATACAAAATGGCCCTAGACACACACAACTCTTAGGTGAAATGTATCAAAAATACTGTAAACTCACGGTATATCAACGCTTCACATTGATTAGAAGGACTCTACTATGCACGATTTCATAGACATCCTATGACAATTGAACTTTGTACTCTAATATCAAGTTTGTCACATCTTGGACCTACACTCTGGACGTGGCCAACACTCGAGAATCGTTATTGACTCTCAAGTGAACCATTGGACTAACTGCCTGTTTAGTGGAAGACTTACTCAAACATTTATAAGTTTAAACACGAGACACTAGAACCAACTGTCTGAAAATAATAAATGGTATAGTTTTAGAAAAATATCTAAAAAGGAAAATACTGAAAAAATCTCTAAGATTATCTATCTATGAAGTGTCTACTGTTTTAAACACAGGCGTCAGGACAATACCTATGACAACCTTAAAGTAACTTAAGACTTGAGTCCTCCAAAAACTGACGAATGACTGGGTAATCTAGACAAAATACCGATTGATGATCCTAAACATTTATTTCTGCATAATAAAATGATGCAGGTTGAATAGTTCAGTACACTGAATACACGAATATATAATAGGGATGAATGAGAAAATAACTGAACTAGAAGGCTAAAATATAACTCAACTGAAGTAAAACAGAAACATGAGATGAAATCATTTAAGCTTCACAAATAAAATGCAACAATAAAAGTCACTCTTTACTTTACTAGGGAGTTTCTCTAACCGACAACCACCACTATGAGCCTTGTGATGATATAACATTTTACCCACATTGCCAGAGTCGCCCTATACTTTTTCAGAGAATAGAATAAAACTCAACTGATAGATCCTCTAAAAGGACTTCTTGATGCAGGTGAGGAATCGCCCATTTTGTGTTACGATCTTATCTATGCTAGCGGCATAGGTTATGGAATCTAAGTTACCATAAATTTTACCCCAAATCAGTGCTCAATACTACTCCCAAAATATGACTGTATGCTCATGTAAAAGTACTCTATGGATTGAGATAATTTCTCAACAGACCTCTTTAAGAGCTTAATATTTCTAGAATACTCTGAAACTCTTTATACTTTTTCTAAATACAATGCTTTCTTTAATGTAAAAATGATACATTCAGAACTACTTAAGTTACCTAAAATTCTTTTTGAAAATAATGCTTTAAGATTATATATTAAGGTACTCACTGGCTCAAAATACTTATAGTAAAACTCAATATATGTGGAACTACATGCATGAATAATCTTTCAACAAATTCAATGCATAAAGTATCATAATCTCGTAATACAGGAATTTTATAAGACTGAGGGAAGAACCCTAGATTCAACTTTCTACTAACTAAATTGAGATGTAGGGTATAAGGACGAAGTTAGTCCAACACTATGAATAGCCTTACATATCCTAAAGAACAATATATTCTTGGAGAAACTCGAAGGAGATGCTTGAAAACACTAGTTTTCTCCTCCTGGATCCTTGTTCTAATACTTGAAGCGTTATTGAGAACAATAGGGTTGATTAACACTATTTAGAACCTTATTTAGGTGTAGAAACATCAGGGTTTAGTCTTAGAAGGGGTGGGAAAAGATTGGAATGCCCCTCTTAAAACTCTTGCATCAAATCTACGGGTATGGTCTATGGTCCGTAAGAAGTTCTAAGGACTGTCCTGTTCGATTGTAGAACCAAGTACTGGAGACCAACTTCTGGAAAACGTTCCACTGACCCTTCTTATGGATCCTGGAACTTTATACAATCTGTAGGACCTCTTGTAGAACCCACAAACTGAAAATCCTCCAAGTCCAACTACCTTCTACGACCCCTTTCTACAAATCGTCTGAGATTCCATGGTCCATAGAACCTGAAGTACAAAAAATACCACAACTTAAAATATTCCCACGAACAAACCCTACGTTTCATCTAATTTTCTATGAACAGTAGGTCCTCTTGTAGGTCCAACATTCCTCAATTTTTTCTAAGTCTAGAAACCTCCTTCAAGTACTTCTTACAGCCCGTAGAAGTTCCTACGGCTCATCATGTTGAGTCGTAGACATTCATCATAAACTTGACATTTTCCAAAATTCAAGTCCCCTTCTACGGATCATAAGACTTTATACGGACCGTAGACATGCTCGTAGGAACTGGAACCAACAACATTTTTTTTTAAAAAAGCTAGTTGATCATATGTTGTAATAGCTAGTTACTACTATTATTAATTTATTGGACTAGTGAATCCTTGTAAAATTATCATACCTCAAAGCCCAATGCTTAACTTCAATGGAGGAATTGAGGCTTGACCTTGATCCTAGCTTGAACCCTTTCTTCTTTTTCAAGTTCTAGAGAGAAATATTTGAGAGGAAGAACTTTGGGGATTTCTTTTTGGTTTTGGAAATAATGACTTGAATTGGTGAGTTTTGGGGTTAAAATGACTTATATAGGGGTCCTAGGCTTTGGTAAAATGACATAGCTTTAATCTAATTAAAACTGGAAAAAACCATTTAACCTCCAACTAGCAGTGGACTACCTCACCACCACGTGGGGCTCCACGAGCCATGGTCCCTACCACGAGCCGTGGTGGCCTCCGTGGTCTTGGACCAGTGGCTAGGTTGCCACCCTATTTTCCCCTTAAAAACTAAGTTAGGACCACAACCCCTCCCACGGCCGTGGTGGCCTTCACGATCCGTCTAGTGGCTCATGGGGAGGGTCCTATTTTGGGCAGTGTAGCCTAGCTACTACCTAGACATTCACGAACCTCACCACGACTCGTGGTCTTTACCACGAACCGTCATGGTGGTCATGGGAAGGTGGGCAGTGCTTGGTGAAGGCTAGGTTGCCCAAGCTTCCTTCCTTGGTCATTGCCCTCTCACTTAGCCCTAGTTTAACCTATTAGATTCTGAGGTGTTACATATGAAAATGGTCATCTCATCATTATTTGTGTGAACATGTCATTTGCATTGGTTCTGAGACATGGTTGTGATAAGTGTTATGTGAATTAAGGAAGAATAAAAAATTAAAATAGATGTACCATTTCGAGGGGTGTGTCACGCGCCGTGACGAATATTATGATTCGAGGGACGTGTCGCACGTTGCAATGGATTTTATTATCGAGGGACGTGTCACATGCCGTGAAGAATTTTATTATCGAGGGTCCTGTCGCATGCCGCGACGGATGCATGGACAAATATGTCCCCCATGGTCCTAGACTGTGAAACAACAGGTGTGTATCACTAGGTTAGACATGCATCACTATACTTGGCATTGCATTTCATTACATTGCATATCTATATCATTTATGAACTTGTGAGTGCATTTCTGTGGAACTTGTGATTGATTAACTTGATCATGTGTACTGTTGATCCAAAATCGTTGGTGTGTTCTTATTGATCTATGTGCTACTATAAATTGTGAACTATTAGGATGGACTGGTTTTTAGGCAGGTTGTAGTTGTGGAGGTTCGGTTGGGGTGTAAGGAGTACCCGTATTCTATTCCCTTAGCTTGTGTTTAGAAGTTTACTTGTTGAGTACCGTGTGGTTTGGTACTCACCCTTTGCTTCTACATTTCTGTAGGTTACGAGCCCGAATCTTCGTGATACTTACTATTCTCTTCTTTTTCGAGGCTTACTGTGGAGATTTGTGAGGTAGATATTTGTCATCTCAGTGGTCCTTCATACTCCTATTTATGATCGTGTCCTACTTTAGAGACAACATCATTTGAGACTTATTTAAATCTTTCAAATCTATTGCAATACATTAGAGGCCTGTACACGTGACAACCAGATTTTGAGAATTTAGTTAAATTGACTTGTTATCCGAATTATTAATTATTTGTTTAACTTTTATTTTTATTGTATTTCCGTACTTTGTCTTAATGGTTGAGTTTTAGGCTACCTTGTCTTGGTGGGATAAGACAAGTGCCATCACATCCATTTTTGGATCGTGACAATATCACGACTGTTGATTCCTTCTTTTGAATATAATGTCTATCAAAAATAACCTCCCAACACCACAAAAGGTAGGCTAAGGTGTGTGTACATCCTACTCTTACAAGATCACACTTGGGATTACACTCAGTTTTTTGTTGTTGTCTTGAGTGTGGTTTAGAGGGCCTTTACATTTAAGTAGATTCACTTATCCTTCCTTATACTAGCCGGAAAAAATCTACATGTGGAGATTGTTTCATCTTCTCTACCTGACTATCTTATTTTGGACTTTTGGTTTGAATTCTTGTATATTTCACTTGACATTAAAATTCAAGAATTTCCTTAACTTCTATAATGGGTTATCTTTCTGTGGGCCAGATCTTATATATGTAAATCCAAACAATAGGTCCTTCTTTTATTGTAAGCACATTGAAGATATATGATTAAATAGGATAAAGGGATTCTTTTATGTTGTACCATGTTAAAATGTTGTTGGAGTTCCCTAATGAATACACGTTGTATTTTTTTTCCTCAGGTTAGTCAATTTCATTAAGAGTTTGCTGGATGGAGCTAGATCAAGATGCTAACCTCAAAAAGAAGGTTGCAGATGAAATGGAATTTGTTGTGCAGTGCTCTAGATGTTTCAAATGGCGGTACATACCTACAAAGGAGAGGTATGAAAAAATAAGGGAACACTTATTGAAATGTCCTTTTTATTGTGAAGACGCTCGTGAGTGGCGTCCTAGTATATCATGTGACGATATACCAGATGTCACTCAGAATGAAAGAAAATTGTGGGCATTTGATAAGCCTAGTATTCCTCAGCCTCCTTCAGGATGGAAACGAATTTTAAAAATCAGAGCAGAATGAGGCACCAAGTTTGCTGATGTGTAAGTCTTGCATTTTCTTCACTACCTAGAACAATTAGACTAATGTACAAATATATATTTCATGGTTCTTTAATTCTTTTTTTGTCATGATTTTCAGGTACTATGATTCGCCTACTAAAACAAAATTTCGTTCCAAAATAGAAGTTGAAAGGTATGTTAATTTTGTCAAGTTGAATCAACTTTACAAAACATGTTTCTTTTCCTAATCCTTTCTTGGGTTGGTATAAATTTGTGAAGTCATAATTTAAAATATGTACTTCATTTGTATTTTTGTTGCCATATTGACTGATGGTCTTTATTCCTAGGTACTTGAAGCAACATTCGGAGTATGCATCACGAGGCGTAAAACTGGAAAAGTTTTCATTTCAGACCCCAAGACCTCTACAAGAAGATTATGCTAAGAAGCGTAGTCCAACACCTTCATGTGATATAAATGGTGCTAATGATGGTATGTGTATGTGTATGTGAATTAAATTCCTTAAATTCGAAGTAAGATCATGCACATGCATTCTAATTACTTACTTGCGACATGCCTGAAAAATAATTTTTTGTCCTTAAAATATAATCAGAGATATTCATATCATTCATTTCATTTAAAGAAAATGACAGAGAATTCATTATTCTACTAGATAATGCATTTAGTAAAGGTTGGAAAAAGTTAGTAGGGACAGTAAAAGCCTTCATTAAAAGGAATACAACAACCTTAACAGAGTTTAAATGCATAAGGGATCCAGATACTGCTACATATACGGGGAAATGGAGATAGAACCAGAGGGATAAATGAATGCAAAACAAATTACTTTGTTCGGATACCCAACTCCTATAAACACCGACACATCTGATTACACCTAAGAAACATAAGGAATAACTAATAAATGGATGCAGAAAAATATTTTGAGACTTAGAGAGACCTTGGAGTTGCATTTGAAGAGTATATAGAAGAGGCTTTAATTCTTCCGTTAAAAATTGATCAAAAGAGAGGAACGGAACATGGAGAAAGAAGGGATACATTTGAAAAGTGGAGGATCATATACATCATTTCGGAGGAAATAGGTGGATATGGGGTATTTGGTTGGAATATATAGGAAGCAATGGGGGATAATAGTGATGTGAGATGAGAGATCATGGAAGGAAGAAGTTGTGGAATACCACAATCAAAGTATCTCATACAAACTTATTTGCATAAACCATATTTAACGTGGTTTCTAACTGCAATTTACACTTCTAGTGATAAAAATGAAAGAAGGGAGCTTTGGGAGGAGATGGGTGCCATGAGAAGATTTTGTGAATGACCTTGGGTAGTTTGTGGAAGTCTTAACCCTACTAGATATACCTTAGAAAAGACTAATTGCGCTAGACTATCGAGAGCTATTTCAGATTTTTGTAACTGCATAAATGAATTAGAGATGATCGATCCCCCTTTATTTGGAGGTTATTTTACTCGGAAAGATGGAGAAAATAAGAGAAATGCTTGCGGAATATCCTTGTTCCTTTATTCAATCCCTTAGGATGATTTGTTTACTCAAATCAGACAAAGTACATTACGAAGCTTGGGGTCCGATCATCATCCCATAGTTCTTACTTGTGGGGATGAGACATTCAGGAAGTCCTACTTCATATTTTGAGAACTTGTGGCTAAATGTCGATGGATTCAAAGACAAAGTGCATGACTGGTGGAGTTCTTTTAATGAGAAAGGAAAACCTAATTTTAAGCTAGCTACTAAGTTGAGTCTCCTAAAACAAAAACTCAAGGAGTGGAGGAAGAATAAAAATTGGTAATTGAAGGGAAAAAAAGATCAAATCATAGAGAAATTAAGAAGTTTGGAAGCTATTCAGAAACTTAGAACTTTAACATATGATGATGAACAGTTGATCAAGGACAATTTAACAATGAGTAAGAAGAAGTGGCAAAGAATGAAGATCCATTGGAGACAGAGATCTAGAATCCAATGTATTAACAACGGGGATAAGAAGACCAAGTTCTTCAAAAAAAAATGGCTACAACTCACAAAAGAATTAATACTATTGACACTTTGAAGATTAATGAAGTAATGAAAACTGAACACTTGGCAATTAAAAGCTCAATTGTAAACTTCTATCAAAATATATATATAAAGAACATGAAGGTTGGATACTACCTCTAAACATTATGATTGTCAAGAAAATCACAAAGGAGAAACAAGAGTGACTATCAAAGGGCATTGAATAGGAGGAGCTCTCGAAAGGGGTCAAATTATGTGTTATTGACAAAGCACCTGGTCGAGATGGCTATACTATGGAATTTTTTCATGCCTTGTGAGACTAGTAAAAGAGGATTTGATTCAAACTTTCCATAACTTCCACTCTCAGTAAAATTTTGAGAAGAGCTTTAATATTACCTTTGTAGCTTTAATTTCAAAGAAGGCATGGACAATGATCTGAGAGACTTCATACCTATAAATCTGATTACAAGGGCTTACAAGATTATTCCCAAATGTGCTTGCAAAAAGACTCAAAAAAGTGATTGATAAGTTAGTAAATGAGCATTAAATGGCCTTCATCAAAGAAAGCATATTATGGATGATTTCTTTATAGAAAGACAATGCATTGATACCAGAATCAGAGGGAAAACACCAGGGGTGATGTATAAGTTGGATATTGGAAAAGCTTATGAACATTTGAATTGGCAATTTCTGATTTATACCTCTAGACAGATAGGACTTGGATGGAGATGGATAAGTTGGATATCTTTTTGTATTAAAACTATTAGGTTCTTCGTTCTTGTTAATGTAGAACCAACTGGCTTTTTCCAGTAGAAAGATGATTAACACAAGGGGATCCCATATCCCCTTTTATGTTCATCACTCTTATGGAAGGTTTAGATAGTCTTATAAGAGTTGGTTCCGATAACAATTGGATAAGGGGTTTTTGTGTCAAAAATATGGCAGATGAAAATATGGAGTTGAGTCATCTATTATATACTGATGATACATTAGTTTTCTGGGAAGCAAAATAGGAGCATATTTGTTACTTGAGGGTGATTCTAGATATTTGAATCTTGGTTAGGACTTAAATTCAACTGAAGAAAGAGTAGTATATTCCCAATCAAGGAAGTTATGCAGATTGAATCAGTGGCAAGTATTCTTAAGTACAAGGTGGAAAATCTATCAATGGTGTATCTTCCCATGCTAATGGGATCCAAACATGAAGCAATTGAGATCTTGGATGACATTGTAGAAAAGTTTGAGAAAATATTGGCATTATAGAAGTCGCAATACTTATCTATGGGAGGAAGAGTAACATTGATTAACTCAATGTTAGATCCTATGCCAACTTATGTGATGACATTGTTACCAATTCCTAGGAAGGTGATAAAGAAATTCGATGTTTTGAGGAGAAACTTCCTTTAGCAAGGAAACAAAAATGAGAAAGGGTTCAATCTGGTGTAATAGGTGCCAGTCCAACAAAGTAAGAAGAATAGGAGATTGGTAGCCAGAAACCTTAAATTACAAAGCAAGTGTTTGCTATCCAAATGGCAATGGAAATATGTTCATGAATATCATGCACTATAGAAAGAGGTAATTCATCATAATTATGGGAAAGAAAACCACTAATGCACTACCTATAGAATTGGGATGTGGAGAACTATTAGAAATTACTGGACATAGCTAAAATGCAAAACTAAGATTCTTTTGGGGAGGAGAGATAAGACTAAGTTTTGGACATACAAATGGTATGATCAAGGGATTCTAAAGAACTTATTCCCTAGATTCTTTTCCATAAATTCTAACCCTGATTAAATAATAGAGGAGATGTGGATGACACATGGGTGTGCCATGACCCCAACCGCCGTGTTTGACACCCACACTAACCCTCAGGTGGGAAAACCATTTCTACAACCCAACCAAGCAACTTAAAGAAACTAAACCATTTTAAGATACATAAGCAGGTTTAAATGGCAAATTAAAATGAGGAGTTCCCATATACTCTGAAATTCTAACAAACAACTATCGCAGAAATTCAACCCCTAGAACTGAAAGTCAATGTACCAAAACTCTACCAATCAACAAGTCTAAGAAGAAAGGGTGCAACCCCGAAAGCTAAACATAAGTAAATGCCTAAATGTCTAGTCTGAGTCCGAAAAGAATGGACTAAAATAGATTAAGGATCCATGGCAGCCTGAAAGAACTGACTCACCCTCGAATCCGGTCTAGTCAATGGTCTCCTAGCTGAGGTTTATCAGTAGCCACCTAAAGATGCCTTGTACTCAACAAAGAAAGAGCAAGTGCAGTATCAGTACACAAAACAACAGTGTACTGGTACGCGACTACTTCAGTAAGCGTAATATAAGCAAGTCATTACCACACAGTAAACACACATATACAGAAGGCACAATTCAATCATCATTCTAGGAGCAACATACAATTTCCCAATAACCACGACAGGTAAATATAAATGTAACAATCACAAGTGGTTCTCTTATGGAACCCACACCCAAACGGTTAGTGTGTCGGAACGTGACACCCGATCCAAAATATATGTGTCGAAATGTGACACCCTGTCCAATATATGTGTCGAAACGTGTCACCCGATCTAATATATGTTTCGGAACGTGACACTCGATCTAGTCAGCAAAATCACAATCACAATCACACCCATAAGAACAGTGTACATAGTAACACTGTCAAACAATAGGTTCATGACATGTAATTATTCATACACATTCATTTCATTATATTTAGTTCATGTCTCCCTATCCACATACATGCATACATACAATGAAGCAATTAATAAACATATATAACATAACAGGAAGTCGAACCATCACCTACCTCGAAACCAAGCCTGAATACTCCTAAGACACTTAAGCCTTCCTTTTACGAAGTCTTTCAGCTTGTTATTCGTCTAAAACAAGTAATTAACGCAAGGATCAATAAACAAGGCCTAATTTATCCGAATTATATCAAAATATCAACCTAAGGACAAACCAATGATCTTAATGTTCAACTAGGGCTTTTCCCACCATTTATCTCCATGCCAAAACCCTCCCCTAACGATAATTTACAAGGATTCTAAGTTCTAAGAATCGAAATACGAATTAGGGGAGTAATTAGCTTACCTTTAGAGCGAGAAATAGTGGGAATCTGATAAGAAACTGCCATGGGTCATCCCTTAGATCTTAAGAGCAAAGTTTTGCAGAAAATAATGATTTTGGGGTTTTTCCCCGATTTAAGTCGCGACTGTTCCACCACAGCGGGACTCGTCCCACCACAGCGGGACCTATCCGGCCACAACCGCCCTGGCAAAAATAACCCTGCCCCAGCGGCTTGCATGGAGACAGAAACTCGGAATTTGAGTTCCAAGCTCCCATTTCACAACACACCTTCAAACCTGGACGTTCTAAAACTACCCTTTCATGCCAAGATCAGTTTCGGGAGTTCTACTTGCCCGAATTCAATTCCGTTAAGCCATACGTGCTCTTTAACGTCTTGGATATCCACTCACGTGATCAAACTCATAATTAAATCCCCCATCCATTATCGGATTGCCCTAGACCTCACCTGCTCAAATTTCGTCCAAGTCTGGCCTAGGCTAGAAATTTCCAAGTTACTACTCAGAAATTTTCTAGCCCAAATTCCTTCCCCATAGGTTTTTCCATAATGACGGAAATAGGTCATTACAGGGTGGAACCTAGTCTTCAGAAGACTTCTTAATGACTAGGAAATTGGTGAGGTGGTGGAGCTCTTAAAACTGATAGGTGGGTTCCTGGGACTATTTGGATCTAGATAGACTGACTTGGCCTCATCAAAAGGATGGGAAGTTCTCTGTTAAAAGGCTATATACAAATGGGTGGTGGTGGGAAGAGCAGGTGAGACTTAAGGCCCTTCGAAAACATTCTAGTAGACGTGGCTACAACCAAGGTGAAATGTTTCACGCGGTTAGTAGTCAGAAGAGCTTGTGACCAACAATTTTGCATCAAGGTGTCTCTTGTGTAAGAATACCTTGAGACCAACAAACATTTATTTCTGCACAATTAAGTGACATTACAGATGACCCTTTTCACCAGTATATCTAACATTTGATGGACCATGCCAGAACAAACAATAGATCTATTAAGTTGTTGGATTAGAAGGAGAGATAGGAAAAGTCAAAAAGATAGTGAAGATCAATTCCAACATGTATTTGGTGGACCATATTAAAGAAAAGAACTGGGATATAGATGAAGAGATCCAACTAGTGGATTAATAGGAGCATTGTAAGAATCTCTAATATTTTTTTTCTTCTAACGACTTTTTGGAGGTGACCAGCATAGCCCTTAATGTTGAGGAATACAAAATATTACCGGTCTCAAAAAAAGTCACAACGTTCATAGCTAAAAGTTGTCTGAGAGAAAGGTAAAAGAATAAATATTCATCATTTAGGACACTACTTTGTACTCCCCCTCTAAACGTGTTTTGTGGCTCATGTCTGCCGATAGTGAATTAACATTCACAAGAAAATGCTTCTAAGATATCAAATGTTTGTTGGAATAGTGTGATCGGGAAGATGACAAAATTTATTTAATATACCTGGAAATCCTAAATGCTAGAATATATGTGAACTCTTTCGTGGAATTAATTTAGACACCCACAAGTTGATCCAGAAACAACGATTATTATGTAAGAGAGAGAGAGAAAGAGAGAGATTGTTCTGCCAGAATATTACATGAGAAACATGTCATATGGGTAATAATGTACATCTTAGAAGGATACCTCACTATTGGTTTGCTCCTACCTATATATAGCCTCTACGCCTATCGATATAAGTTGACTACACTATTTTACTCTATTTAAGTCTATGTTGCATCCTAGCTAGCTATCACCTCTTGGAATATAAATAACACTTATATGATCAATTTGGCTAAGTTTGACATATCTACTGGTGTGCTATATAGATTGAAAACCTTGTGACAAGTTTTGTATATCATGATCTATTGTGACAGTTAATCCTATCTCAAGTGTCCCTCTGGATGGGAGTACATGTTTTCTTGGTGAACCAGTACCTTCTGATGCAGCCCCACTACATGTACCAGATGGTAACTCTTCGAAAAGATCTAGACTGATGGGTTCTCTTTTCTGTGAGCTCATGTCTATTATGCCCGAAGCAAAAAAATATGGTTTCTAGCCTTTAATGCTTTAGTCTAAGCATAGGATTTATGAGCATAATATAGTCATTCAAAAAACTTATTTCATGTGTTTAAGTTTAGCTGAAAATATTGTCCAAAGATAGAAGGATTGCTCTTTTTGTTGAAATATAGTGCTTTTTTTTAATGGTATTGCTGAAAATTTGATACTAATTATGGTTATGTTTGCACCACTTGAATACATTGTGTAATTTTCATACTCAATACCCCTTGACATAGATTTCTCCCCTTTCTGCTTTTGATTTTTAAACGTTCACCTATACATGTAAGTCATGTGTTTGAATATACACTTCTTTCACTTAACCATGCAGGTTAAGTAACATGTGCATATTTTTATTTCATTAAATCACTTGACCATGGAAAGTTGTATTGGTTTAGTGTGAAATCTGAATAAGTAAGGTTTTGCCATGTTTTAGAATTGATGCTAGCTAAACTATGCAAAATTTGCATACTGTTGAGGTAAATATTTAATAGTAGGCTATAATTAATATAATAGTGTGTGTTTTCTTCACATATTAAAGTTCGTTCCCCTTTCTATAAAAATGTTGTTAACCATCAATTAATTAAGAGACCCCGTTTACAATTTGTATACTTCATTCTTGGAAATTGGAAGTAGCGCAAGATTCATGTCTCTAGTAGGTGAAAATAAATGTCCAACCTTCCTCCGTCCGTCTTATATTAGTTGTCCACATTACTAAAAATATTTGTCTCAAATTATTTTTCAATTTACAAAATCAAGAAAGAATTAATTAAATAATTTCCCAATTTACCCTTACAATTGTTTCTTTTTAAAAGTGTAAATAAATTTGTTAAGTTCCAAAAAAAATTCTTTTTCAAGTATATATAGATTTAGTCAAGAATGCATCAATTACCTAAATTCTTAGTCCTACTCATTTGCATCTTGTATATTGTAGTGAACCGGAATTCTCAACACCAAATATTCAAGTATTATATAATCCTTGAAAATCACAACACTTTAACGATTGAATTATGACAATATATATATATACACACAGAGAGAAACACACTTATATTATTATGTATATCAAATATACTTATTATGTATATCAAATATACACACTATATACTATCTATATCTCTTTAGAATCTATTGGAATAGGTGGATAAAACCTCATGCCTTCACTAAGCGAAGCATGAGTATACATCATGTTCTTTACTTCGTCATAACAAACTAAAGCATCTGTTTTAAATTCTCCAATCTCTTTCAAGATATTAGATTCCGATTCTTCGAAAGCAACCAGAAAAACTAGGGGTGTCAAAAATGAACTCAATCATAGGTAACCCGCTCAGAATTTTAAGGGTTGGGCTCAAGATAATTTGAATTGGGTTCAATCTCAACACATTCAAGTCTAACCCATTTTAAGAGAATCCTCAATTGAGTACAATTCAATCTCCAGTTTCAACCCGTTTTAAAACTCTTTATTAAGATATGTTCCTATATTGAAGGTATGAATTATTATCTATTTAATATCTTTCAGGATTTATCTATCCATTTGTTACTTTTTTTATAAAAAAAAAAATTGGATTGAAATTCAAATTGTGATTATAAAAGTTAAATATCACTATGTTAAAATATTGAGATTAAGCGGGTCAAGACCCAACCCGATTTTTAGCCCATTTGAGCCCAAAAGTAAACTTGGGCGGGTCAAGACCCAACCCTATTTCTATTTCAACCATTTTAATATCTCTAATTTCAACCCAATCCATCCATTTGACACCCCTAAGAAAACCATGTCAATGCAGCTGAAGTCGTGTAACGTCCAGCTAAAATAAAACTTATCACTATATCAACAACGAAATCTTCATCAGAATGCCCTGTACTCAAAAAATCTTGATAATAAATCAGTTGAATCCAATGATGACTTCTCATTCAACTCCCTCTGTTTCTCCCTAACTATTTTTTTCGCGAATTCACCAACTTGTTCAACTGCAATTCGTAATTTCTTCTCCGAACCAATATGAAGAGCGCGGAAGAATGAATCTATTACTGCTTAATCGAACACAATCTTCAAATGCAACCGCAAATTCTGCTTCAGGGGTTGGGGTGGGGTGGTAGGGGTTGAGGTATTAATAATTTATCTTTGATTAAATATTTTTTTGACTTTAGGAGATTAAAGTGAGTTAGAACAATTTTACCCAAATCATATTTGAGCAAATTCTTATTTACCAATATTTTTTATACGGGTGGACTGTGATCCAATCCATTTTAATTCAATTCATATTCAGTGCATCTAAATTCGATCTAATACACTCATTTGCCACCTCTAAACTAGACAAGTATTGTAGACATCTCAAAATAATATAGTTGATGAATAAAAATATACAAAGGAAGAGTCATAAAATGGGTCAATATTATATTTTAGCGGGTCGGGTCAAGTAGAGCGGATCATTAAATGGTTTAAATGGTATTTTTTATTTTTTAAAATTTTGGTTTGTTATATAAACAATTAATATCAGCAAAATTTAATTAAAAAAGCAATTAAATATATTGAGTGACTTTCTGAGAGAAGAGTGGATAATTGAGTGACTTTTGAATTAAAATTCAAAGTTGAGTGACTTTCTGAGAGAAAAGTGCATAGTTGAGTGACTTTTGAGTTAAAATTGAAAGTTGAGTGACTTTCTGAGAGAAGAGTGCATAATTGAATGACTATCTGAGGTATTAACTCCCAAATAATAGGTCCTACTTTATTGTAAACACATATCAAACCTTTTGAAATATCTTATCTATCTATATATAATAGGAGAGGAAAGAGTGCCACATGTCGGCACCACAAAATTTCTAATTTCTAATTATATTAAATAATAAATAATAATCTAATTTTAAATAATAAACAACCATTTTAAAAACAATACAAAATTTTAAGACAGTTTTAAAATCATGTACCTTACAAACGGTTTATTTAGTTTCTTTTTGAAAAACAATAATAAATTGAATTTATTCCTTATAAAATGCAAACTAACTACTGTTTTCATGTTTAAATTTAATACAATTTCCCACAAAATTTTATTTAATATTTTTAAAATAGATTTTTTAAATAATTAAAATTAATGATGTGTAATTAGTTTGAATAATAATCTACTATTTTATTTTTAAAAATAATTTTATATAAATTCTTAAAATTAAATGAGATATTATATTATATATTTTGGATTATTAAAAAAAGTATTGTATTTGAATTATTCTC
>JAJOOR010016634.1:0-20035 GCA_036250505.1 Solanum acaule
TTAAGACTTAAGTTTTGAGTTCAGTAAAGAGTAAAGTTGAAGTTCATTTCTTCAAAAGTATATGGGGACTATGTATTCCCAAAAGAGTTTAAAATGTTTTCACATTTAAATAAGAACGAAAAACTGAGATTTTTCAAAAAAGCCTTTGAGCTAGTTTTTCAGTAAAGAGCTTTTGGGCTAGTTTTCAGTTAAAGAGTAAATGAATTCACAATAAAGCAAGAAAGGAAACCTTGATTTTCAAGATAGCCTTTGAGCTAAGTTTTTGAGCAATTATCTCAAATCACAGAAAAAAGTATGTTTTTAAAATATAAAGAGCTAGTATATTTTGGGAGTAGTATTGAGCACCGATATAGGGGAGGGTTCAGAAAACCCCGAGCCGCCATATATTATGTAGCCATCATGGGTAGAAAAGGGTCATACTTTTTAGATGAATCCTTTTCGCATAGACTAGTGGATCCACTTAGTAATTCAGGTCCTATACCTGTGGCAGGGTATAAGATGCGCTGGCAGCGTGAGGAAAATCGTTGTATCATCACAATAGCTCTTATGTGATGGTTGTCGATTAGAAAAACTCCAACAGTAGTATTTTGTATTTTCATATACATCAGATTATTTGTATTTTTACATACACCTCATAGTTATTTGTATCTTTGCATACGCACAGAGTTGGCATCATATTTTTAAACATCTTTTCTTTATATTGCACATGTTTTAAATTGCTTTATATTGAAATGAGTTCAGTTATGTTGAGTTGAGCCAGGTAAGTTCTTTAGTTTCTTTCAGATCCTTTTCAAGCTTATGTTTATGCTTTAGAATTCCTCTTACATGCTCGTACATTCCACCTACTGAGCCATTTGGCCTGCATCTTCTCATGATGCAGACATAGGTATTCAGGATCATCAACATGAGCTTTGTTGATACATCCGAGAGTTTGAGTTAGCTATGGTGAACCTCCTTGTTTCCGGAGGATTTCATTTACTTTTCAGTTTAGTCAGGATGTCGTGGGTCTTGTTCCGACTTTCATCTTTAACAGTTAGAGGCTTTATAGATAGTCAGTATAGTTGAGAAGTCTGTATCATTCATTTATTTTATTAAATGTTTTAAAGACTTAAGTTGCCTATTTTATGGCTAGTTGAATAATTTATTTTATTCAGAATTTTCTTTTGAGTTAAAGCTTTCTATTTAAGTTTCATGAATATTTATTCAGTTTTTAAGCTTTGTATGCTTGAGTTAGTCTTCGCTTGGGGACCAACAATTGTTCTCGAGTGCCGGCCACGTCCAGGGTGTAGGCTCGGGTCGTGACATACACATGCTTGATGGGCTTAGCGTGTCCAAAATATATTAAGTAGTCATTTAGGGTACTATTTTACTTATATATGCGGTATAATTTTTTGACGAAGGGTGTCCGATTGGACACCCTGACACCACTGTAGCTCCTCTCCTGGGTGGGGGGTCGCGTAAAAAATGAGATTTTTTTCAAAAAAAAAATTCGACAAGGGTGGCTGCGGGAAGGGGCGTAAAGAATGATATTTTTTTAAAAAAAAAATTGAAATGTTTTTCCAAAACAATTTTTTTGTAGAGGGAGAGGGCAGGGAGTTGGGTAAGGTTAAATAAATCTAAAAATTTGAAATATCTTTCACAAATATATTTTAATTTTTTAATTTTTCACAAACAAAAATCTAACAAGGTGTTGAAAGACTTGAAAAATGACTTCTCCACTTGATCTCAAACAGTGACCTCTTGTTTGGTGTCGGTAAAACAATTGGAGACTCAAATGTGATAGATCTCCACCTATTTCAATCCAAGACAAAATGAAACATTTCCTAGTGATACCATACTAAATCCCAAGAATGATTGTTGAAGAAATTAGAACTATATCGTGTCACGATGTTAAGTAAGACGCTTCTTGGAAGGCAATTCAAGTTTTACTTTTATTTTGTTGCTTTTAATAATTGTGTAAGGCTCCACTAGTCTTGTGAGTTATGACACTCGGATATAGTGAACCCATTCTTTAACTTTAATGCTTAAAATTTACAACAAGAACGAGAGAATACAATTTAAAATTGACATAATCCAATAAAATTATATTAAATAAAATATAAATATAAATAAAATGAATTATGGGGTCCACTATTCTTGAATGCTCGTCACATCCAAAAGGGAAAACAAATTCCGACATCTTTCTCCTTCAACTTAGAACATTTTTCTTCTTTCTTTTTCCTTTTAAATTGATTTTTTTTTTAAATATACTATATTCATCCACTTTTTCCTTTTTAGAGTAAAACTATAAAAACTTTGACTAACATTTTATGGTGTATTTTTTTATTATATTAATATGTAAAAAATTGCACATTATAGTACTTCTCGTATAGTTTTTGAATATCTACATATTTTTAAAGTATTGAACTAATGTAATCTAATTTAACTTTGAAAATTAGTCAAATTGACTTTCGAAAAGCGCAACATAACAACTAAAAGTGGATGGTGGGAGTATCTCTCAAAATATTAGGAATTGGTAAAAAATTTCCAATGTCAGACAATTTGATGAAATTATTTTTGTCAGAAAATTTGATGAAATTATTTTCAATATAACATACGCAAAAAGACTAAAGTAAAATAAATAAAAGTAAAACTTACTCTATAAAATTTTGCAATTTCTGAAAGGTATATTAGGGTCGAGCTATAGTCTATAGATGTTTATACAATACAAGTCTTAGTTTAAGTATTTAAACAAAAAAATGATAATAATTTCAAATTTGAATATTTAAATAAAAATTGACATGAAAGGAGTGGATATTCAAATTTGATAAAAAAATAAATTAATATTTAAAATCTAATTAAGGAAAAGTAAAGATTTTTTTTTGAAGGAAAAATATTTGTAACTATCATGAACTATGACAGAGGATAGACAAAAAAAGATAATCAAACCCTTTTTAGAAAAATTTACCTTCTAAACTGAAAATTCTATCTAAATCAAAGCTATATTTTTCAGTATTAGAAATTGGTAAATTTTCCTAATGTCAGAAATATTCGCAACTTAATTATATGTTTATATGAAGATTTTATCGGAAAATATTCAAAAAAAAATCAGTGATTTAATGTACAAATCAATTGTACAACCATACAATTTATAATTTATGACTGACAGTAAAATTATATTTTGCTAGACTTCTCTATATTTTGCTATATATTCTACGATGTGATGACTTTTGTTGGTCTATTTGAATCAAAATTAATAAAAAAAAATCGGTCATTTCCAATTTCATTCTTGAAACTTTCAAGACTCTCCTCATGTTTGCATTTTACATTTCTGTTTGATCTATTTAATTTTTTAGATATATGTGCTTTAAATTAAGTATTTTTTATTCGATCCGTTTATATCCGACTCGACCCGTTTATTTGTGGATATTATTTGCATGATTAGTTTATTTTTGAACCTCCTTGATGAAAATTCTGCCTCCATCACTGGCTGAAATAGTATTTTAGTGGGTCATAGGACCTATATTTTAGTATTAGTTATTTATCTCTTAGCCTATATATTTGGGCATGTTGTTTTTGTTATTTGAATAACTTCAGTTCAATAAATAAAAGAAGAAGTAGCACAATTTCTCTTTAATATTCTCTGCACTTTCCTTGTTTCTCTGATTTTTGTGTCTTTTCTCTGTTCTTTGCTCAACAATTCTTGGTATCAGAGCACATGACAACTAACGGTAGTTCATTGAGTGTGACACAACTACTTATTCATGTCTTCAAGGGAGAAAGCTACGAATTCTGGAGTATACGTATGAAAACTATACTCAAGTCTCAAGATAACACCAAATTTTACACTAAAATAGTGTCACCATTATTTTAGTATAAATGAACTCCAATCTATTACACTAAATTTTACACTAAAAAGATATATTTTTTAAAATATTTTTTCTCTATTTAATGTTATATTATTATTTTTTATTTCATTATATTTTCTTATTCCATAAAACAAAGTTTATCTCTTACAAGGCTAGTTCTGGCATAAGCCTTATACATAAAATTTAACATCGTCAGAGCTCCATCTAAATATTGCCTTTTTGGATTCACACTCAATTTTGTTGTTCTTTTGAAAATTCTGCTCAATTTGTTTGCCCTTTTAGGTTTTAGCTCTCCGGACTCATATATATGTACAAAAAATGACATCACTTAAAAATAAAATAAAGTAAATACTTTCATTGTTTAAAAAAGAATAATCTAGTTTGACTAGACATTAATTTTAGAAAAAATAAAGAAGACTTTACAATATCGTGGCCATAAATTAAAATTATATCAAATGTATCAAAATGCTCTTTAATATTATGGCCTTAAACATGTCACGTTGAAAATTGAAATTAAAGTGTGGTCAAAAACGAAAAAAAAAAACATTATTTTAAATAGATTTAAAAAAATTAGATTATTTTTTTAAAAACAAATAAAATATTAATTTTTGTAAAAGATAAATCTGAATCAGTCACAAAATTCCAAGCTCAAACAGACAAATTGAATTAATTGATTTATGATAATTAATCGATATAATTGGCAAAAAATATTGCATATATACGCGATTGACACCTAAGGCCCACGGCGGCAAAATACACATGCCTAAATACCTCCTCCTCTGGTAAAATGTCAATGTCTATAATGGTAGGGTTGATGGCATGAAAAGAGCTATGAAACGTACTATTAATACACAAAGCTAATACAAGCATTATTTTTATTAATAAATTCTTCCAAACAATCCCTTAGTGTATTACTCTCTCCGTTTAAAAAAGAATGATCTAGTTTAATTTAACATGAAATTTTAAAAAATATAAAAATAATTTTTTAATTTTCTGGTCTTAAATTAAAGTATGCCAAAATGTCTTTTAGAGCCTGTTTGACATTGCTGGAGGCCAAAAACACTTATTTTCAGAAAAAAACACTTTTGTTGAAAAATTAAGTGTTTGACAAATCAGTAAAATTGTTTTAAATGGAAGCATAAACAATTTTTCTGTCGTTGGGAAGAAGCTAAAATTTATGCTTTTAAAAAAAATTTAGAAGCAGAAACAAAAATATATTTTTCTCGAGACGATAATATCCTTCTCATATATACATATTTACCAATATATTTCTTATTAATTAATTAGCATATTTCATAGGTATGGTTAAATTTCATAAGAATTTTATTTTTTATATAATAAATTTTACGTTTATATATTATTATTTTATATATTATATATTATTTTACACATTATTTTGTAGAATTAGCAAAAAGGTAACAACAATATTTTTACAATATTAGAAAAAAGAAAAAAAATAATAATTAAAGATTTCAACCTCCCCAAAAAGGTATAATATTGATTAAAAATTTAAACATGTAAATTTTAATTTTTTTAAAAAAATTTGTCAAACACAATTTGCTTATGAAAAACACTTTTCATATAAATTAGCCAAATACAAATTGTGTTTTTTCAAAAACACTTTTCTAAACAGTCATTTTAAAAAAGTGCTTCTAAAATAAGCTATTTTTAGAGGCAATGCCAAACAAACTCTTAATCTGATGGCTTAAAATATGTCATGTGGAATGCTGAAATGGAAATGTTATAAAAAAAAAAGGAAAAAAATCATTTTTTTTAAAAACAAACTAAAAAGAAAAGTAAATCTTTTTTTTTTTAAATGGAAGGAGTATTATTTCTGCTCCTTTTATGTGAGTGGCTCCTTATCCTTCTAATTTTCAGGTGTGCTGAATTTAGCTGTGGGAAAAATTTCTGATATTTATATTGTTGAATGACCAATATACCCCTATTGCTATCAGGTAAGCATGTTGACAAGCATGTTGACGATGATATGTGTGGTTATTCTCACTTTTATATATATATATATATATATACCCTTTGCACTATAATATCAATCAGCAGAGTATATACTGAATAATAATTTCTAGAGATGGCTGCTAATAGTTATGCACTACTTCAAGTGGTCACCAAATGCTCTTTGCAGAAGCCTTCTCGTCCAACCAAACTTGAGCACTCCAGGAATCCACTCTCATCTACTTTCAAGGTAACGTAACTCACCGTAACAAAAGAGATATTTAATTGAACTTTTTTTTTAAGTGACAATACTTATTATTATAAAAATATTTAATAATAATTGAGTTAATATAAATGTATCTGAATAACATAGAGTGATGGTTATGAGGAATGTCAAAAGAATATGAAAATTTGATCGAATCTAATCAAATCGAACCGATTTATGTTTTTTTTTCCAATAAAATCGTGAATTTTTATTTAAGTGTATAACCGTCTCAGCAATTGGGATTACCTTTTTAATTTATGAAAAAAACCGAAAAATTCCTGAACCGAATAACCTTACGTAAATAAATATATTTATATATTAACAATATGTTAAATTTAATATATATAAATATATTTTATAAAATATTTTCAAATGTAAATTAATATAACCTAGGTTCTGGATCTCTGGTTACTAGATGACTATGGGTGTTTGCTCTTTAATTAGTCGTTACTATAGTAGACATTCTATCAAAAAATGCTCTTTAATTAGTCATTACTGTAATAGACACTCTATCAAAAAATACAGTAAAACTTATGCAAACACTCATATTAAATGTTTAAGATCAAACAATATGGCAACAAAGTTTTACATTCTTGTCTTCTTGGTGAAGAATTAAAGTGCGTTTTCAAGAATTTATTTGCGAAAGAAATATTTTAATAGTAGTATATTTTGAGGTGATATAACCGAACCATACCGATACCGAAGAGAAACCGATATGAATGGGACGGTTTTAAAAAATCTAATTTTGGTTATACATTATAAAATATCCAAAAAATTGGAATGATATAATTTTAAAAAAATAACCGACTGAACTGTCCCATTGACATCCCTAATGGTTATGGTTAAATATAATATAATGATAATTATATGATTATGCTAAATAATTATCACAAATCCTTTATTTGTTATTGTCTTGCATTTCTGCAAGATGCTATTGTTAAGGCTTGAACCGATGAGCTCCTGACCACATGTCAATAAGTTGGGGGATTTTAGCTTAAAAGTTTAATCCTATATATGCTCTATGTTTATTTAATTACCTTGCATTCAATACTCTCATGTCCTAATTTATGTTATAGTGTGTGAATTGAATTTTCTGTTCAAACACACTATTAAAATTATCAAATTTGGATTTCGAAAAGCAAAAAAAAAATAACACATAAATAATTAGGAAAGGAGGAGTATGCTAAGTCTTATGTTTCTTCTTCAAATATTTTATTTATTTGTTATAGAGTTTTTTTCTTTCAAATTTATACCACTAGACAGAGCGTCTAGCTCAATAGAAATAAGTACAAGCAAGGGGGGCTAGGCCTTACCTTGTCAATCCTATGAGGTAACGAACCTCTACTAATTAACAAGCATGAAGAAAATAAGAGCTAGAGAGAACTATCCCATTGACATCCCTAATGGTTATGGTTAAATATAATATAATGATAATTATATTATTATGCTAAATAATTATCACAAATCCTTTATTTGTTGAACTTGCAGTGACTGTCATCTTTTACTGCAGCATTCTATTAATTTGTGCAATTAGCTAATTAGGGATCATTAATTATTATTGTTATCAAATTAAACATCTACGTTGTTAAAGAAAAAGTTGCATGATTTTGACTTGAACAGCCAATATTACTGAGGGAGTTGGACCATTTTCCAAATATTTCATTAGACGTTCCAAAAGCTATCAAAGACATTTCGTTCAATTTATTGGAAGCTTTTGTTGACTTTATATGTGAATTCGTTGACCAACCATTGCTTCCATCTAAGGTAATTTTCTGAACTCTAAATTCTAAATCCTAAATCTTTCTCTTTACATACGTACATGCTCTTTAACATCAAATATATTTAATTTAATTTTCGATAGAGTAATTTTGCACCGGTGGAAGAGATGATAGAAGGTACAACAGTAGGAATAGTTGAAGGGAAAATTCCAGATGATTTTCCAGAGGGTGTTTACGTAAGAAACGGTACATTGGATTTTTTCTACGTATGTTGAAACGAGATAAATACGTAGTCCTATTGTATCGCGCACGGGCTTAATACGTATATATATTATTATTGCAGGGCCAAACCCTCTATTTGGAGGACTGAAATCGACAAGATCTATATTTGGTGAATCGAGCCATATGTGGATTGAGGGTGAAGGAATGGTTCATGCTCTCTACTTAAACAAAGAGAATGGCGGAAAATGGAAGGCGTTGTATAAGAACAAACATGTCCAGACAGATAGCTACAATATGGAAAAAGATCGAAAGAAACCAGGTTTTCTTCCTGCTATTCAAGGCGATTCTAACGCTATACTCCTCTCCTACCTTCTAAATTTGGTATGTATTTATTGATACCTACGTATATATAGTCAATTGGAGAAGTCGAATTAATTAACATTCATAAATTTCAAATTGTGAATCCATCTGTAATAATAATTTGCAGTTGAGGTTTGGTGTGACAGACAAAAGCCTGAGCAACAGTAATGTGTTTGAACATGGAAACAAATACTACTCAATTGCTGAGAACCATATGCCTCAAGAGATCGACATACATTCCCTACAAACTAAGGGAAATTGGAACATTTTAAGTGGATCTTGGAATAGACCCTTCACAAGCCACCCAAAGGTACAAATTATTGTAGTAGTAAAGTTACAAAATTTTATCTTAAAAAATAGTATAGACTATAGTAGTACATAGTAGTACGAGATCTTTTATCTTTATTTGAGGAGAAAAGTATCTGAACTTGGCGAAAATTATTAGTTTTATCTCTAAATTATTGACAACTTTAAAAATACTCATCTACTTGACTAACTAAACTTGGATATATCCTCAATACATCACCGATCTGCCACATGATACCCTTTTTTACTAGTAAGGACGCAGGAAGCAAAAAAACTTGCGCGAAGGACGTTTTCTTCTCTGCCCTCTCCTCTCCAAAGGCCAAGGGAGAGACTGCATCCCTTTCCTTCGGTAGCTCTTTTGGTTTCCCAAGGATAGCGGTAGCTGGGGCAAAGCCCGCTTTCTTCGCTCCGCGAATGAGAGAGAAAGTCAGAGGAAAAAACACGTTCTCTCTTTGCGAGTTCCGAAAGTGGAGAACGCATAGCATTCTATGGGTATAACAAGTGATCTCAAATTCTTGTGGGAGCATGTGACTTTTAATAAAAAACCGAGAAAAGTGTTGAAAACACCCCTAAATTCAGCGAGAATTTAGGGGTGTATTTTATTCATGTTGCATGATCAGGGGTTTATTTAAGTTCAGTTAGTCAAGTAAAAGTGTGTTTTAAAAGCTATTAATAATTTGGAGATGAAACTAATAATTTGAGTGAAGTTTAAAGGTATTTTCAATACTTCTCTTATTTAATTCTTATACAACATACACGCAGAAAGCACCCGGGACGGGAGAACTAGTTATAATTGGTATTGATGGAAAAAAGCCTTATATGGAACTTGGTGTGATTTCAGGTACCACATTATTTCCTTCCCTCTATAGTATGTTTTATTTCTTCATCTTTAATCGGACGTTACTCAATTTACTTATTATTTTTAATTTTTCACAATGTTACTCAATTTATTACCAATCTTTCAGCCGATGGGGAAAAAATGGTTCACAAAGCGGATCTCATGTTCGATAGATGTACCGTTTGCCATGAAATAGGAGTTACACAAAGGTATAGTATATTATTTCCTATTTTAAACTACATGTATGATAGTATATGTAAATTTTTACTAATTGGTCCTACATAAACTTGTAGATACAATGTGATCATGAATTTCCCGCTAATAGTTGACATAAGTCAACTTGTTCTTGGAGGCCAGTAAGTATATATATTAATTTTCCCTTTTTCATCCAACCAAGTATATGCTTTTATTGATTATATGTGATAAATATATTGTGATTATGTAGGTTAATGAAGTTTGAAAAAGATGGATATGCAAGAATTGGGATAATGCCACGCTATGGTGATGCCAATTCCATCAAATGGTTTGAGGTCAACCCTTGTAGTGTATTTCACATCATTAATTGCTTCGAACTTAATGATGAGGTACGTACGCACGTATATACATATAATCTTTGCTCTGATGTCAAGTGTATAACCGTCTTATTAAATAAAATTTGAAATATTGATTATAACTAATGATTAGTAAATGTTGCAAAGGTGGTGGTGAGAGCGTGTGAAGCTCGTCAATCAGTTATACCAGGACCTAGTTCTAGCATCAACCACTTTGACAAGTTCTCCAAATGGTTGAAAAGGGAAACAAGTTCCACAAATGGCGACTCTCATGAGTTCACAAAAGAATCAACTTTTTCTCGTGTTTGCTAATGGAGATTAAACATGAAAACTGGACAAGTTAAAGAGAAGAAGAATATATTTGGAGATGAGTTTGTAATGGAATTCCCTTTCATCAATGAAAAGATCTTAGGATTTAGAAATAAATTTGCTTATCTACAAGTTGTTGAGTCCACAGAGGTTTCTGGCTCAGGTATATATTTACAAATTAATTTTAATAGATCTTGTGATCGATTTACTCATTATTTATATACTAAATTATTTTAACAGGATTCTCTAAATTTGGTGGGATAATCAAGGTTCATTATGAAGAAAAGAAAACCTTTAATAATATGGTATGTATACTATAGTATATACCCAAGAAAAAAGGGGATTAATACTTCATATAGTACTAATTAATTAATATTTGTGAAATGAAATATACAGGATGAAGAAGATGAATTGATTAAATCAGAATATCACATGTTCCCAAAGAATACATTTTGTTCAGGAGCTTCATTTGTTCCAAAACCTGGAGGCATCGATGAAGACGATGGTTGGATCATTACATTTACACATAACGAAAATGAGAATATTTCTCAAGTAAAATACAATTAATTTAGCACATTATCATAGTTGAACTCATTAAGTTTAAATCCTCGGTTTACTTCTAATTTAATTTCTTGCAGGTTTGTATAATTGATGCAAAGAAATTTACGGAAGAGCCAATTGCTATTATAACTTTATCGAGTAGGATGCCTTACGGATTTCATGGAGCTTTCATGCCATTAACGTCTTAAAAGTATGAAGTATATGATTAGGAATTTTAATATAAGCAATTCGAATTGTGTATAAAGTGGCAGTCTAGTGCACTAAAGCTCCTGCTATGCATAGGATCCAAGGAAGGATCAATCATAAATAAGGGCCTATTGTATGCATTCTTATCTTGTATTTCTACTAGGGAGTGTTTCTAAAGCTTGAACCGTGACCTCTTGGTCACATGGCAGAAATTCAAATTATGTATGGGAATCTAATATATGTTCAATCTTATATATATGTTCTATGTTTATTTAATTACCTTGCATTCAATACTCTCATGTTCTAACTTATGTGATAGTGTGTGAATTAATCTAAAAATTCTATGTTTAAACACATAGTAAAATTACCAAATTTGAATTTCGAAAAACAAAAAAATAACACATAAATTAGGAAAGGAGGAGTATGCTAAGTCGAATGTTTCTTCTTCAAATATTTTATTTATTTGTTATAGAGTTGTTCTTTGGCTTCATCTTCTTGTCCTTTACCATTCGTGAACATGGAGAGAGAGGACAAACAAATTTTGGGTCTTAGCTTGCAACTGAACCCTACACTCCAGACCCATACAAAGTTCGAAATTATTGTTTCCATAAAATCATTGTTTTTGGCTTTAAAATTTATTGATTCGACTTATCGATTATCAATTTGTAGATATGCTAAACCATTATAGAACCCTTAAGATATTGACTTATCGGTTATTAATCGTTAATCAAGTTTGGTTATCGATTAACTATACATTATGATTTGACACGAAGAAAATCATTAAAAATAACTTAGAAACAATGTGACAAACCAAATGAACCATGCACGTGAGTTGACGTGTCATATGTGTTGAATAGTGATTCAAAACAAAGTAGGAACACAGACATGGATAGTTTGGCTGAACTAGCTAGTCTTCTGCATTCTGTTAGGCAGTTTTCTAGTGTTGCTGAAATAGTGTATTAGTGGGTTATAGGATCTATATATTTTAGGATTAGTTGTTTATCTCTTAGCCTATATATTTGGGCATGTTGTTTTTGTTATTTGAATAACTTCAGTTCAATAAATAAAGAAGTAACACAACTTCTCTTTAATACTCTCTGCATTTTTCTTGTTTCTCTGATTTTTGTGCCTTTCCTTTGTTCTCTGCCCAACAACATCTTGTTCAAAAGCAAACACTATCACATTGTAGATAATCGAGAGTTTAAGACAACCTGAAAAAAAAATGAAATTAAACTCTAAGTCAAGGAATTTATATACTAAATGGTATAAATATAATTATTTAATTAACTATCAAGTTATTGATTAACCTGTTAAAAATCGATAATCCAATAATAAAAAAATTAAAATTGTTACTGAAATCACTAAATCCTTTATTTGTCGTAGTGTTTGTTACTTTTCTTGCTAATAATTTTTTAAACAGGATTCACTAAATTTGGTTGGCTAACCATTAGCGTCTTGAAAGTATAGTATATGAATTCCACATTTCATGAAATTAGTTATAACAACCATTTTTTGCTTGAAAAATTTGAGAATATAAGCACTAGAGATTGAAAGTCCAAGTAGATTTTGTCCAGAGTGATGAGGAATCTTTCTCTAGGTAGATGCTAAAATTACAAATTGTAATTTTTTACTTGTTAAATATATCATGTAAGTAAATTTATAATCACATATATCGTTATTAAGTGAGAAAGCGTATAGTTTTATTTAAAGTAAGATTAGGAATTTTAATATGAACAATTCAAATTATATATGGGAATCTAAATCAGTATATACTGGAGTCCGGAGCCTAAAGGGCAAAAAAATTTGACAAAAATTTCAAAAGGGCACATCAAATTTTTTTCTAACCAAAAGGGCAAAATCGCAATTGACGTAGCGATTTTGTTTGACGCCGTTAACAGATCAAAATTGCTGCCCTGTCAGTGATTTTGTCCAACTTTTTATTTTCAGAAAATCGTTGCCCGTGCAGCGTTTTTGCGATATTAAAAAAAAAAATTAAAATTGCTACTATGGCAACGTTTTTATAAAAATAAATTTATTTTCTTTTTTTGGAAATAAGGCAGCGATTTTCGTTAATGTTTTTTTTTTTTAAATCGCTGCTATTGCAACATTATTTTAAATTTTGTGGAAAGTTTTTTTTTTTTAGAAATCGCTGCCAAAGCTGCGATTTTGGTGGAAACTTTTTTTTAAAAAAAAAATCACTGCCTTGCCAGCGATTTGACCTATCATAAAAAGTAATAATTTGACATAACTTAAAGGATGTTTAAAAAATAAAAATGATTTGCCAAGGCAGTGATTTTAAAAAAAATAATTTTTTTTTTACAATTAGATGTTGATTAGTTGACAGAAATTTCAAAAAAAAATTAAAAAATTCTACAAAATAATTTATAATAATGTTGCAATAGCAGCGATTTAAAAAAAATAATAAACATTAACGGAAATCGCTGCCAAGGCAGCAATTTCCAAAAAAAGAAAATAAATTTGTTCTTATAAAAACGCTGCCATAGCAGCGATTTTAATTTTTTTTAAACAAATAAATCGCAAAAACGCTGCACGGGCAACGATTTTCTGAAAAAAAAAAAAAAGTTGGACAAAATCGCTGACAGGGCAACGATTTTGATCTGTTAACGGCGTCAAACAAAATCGCTACGTCAGTAGCGATTTTGCCCTTTTGGTTAGAAAAAAAATTGATGTGCCCTTTTGAAATATTTGTCAAATTTTTTGCCCTTTAGGCTCCGGACTCGTATATACTGGTTGATTCCATTGTTTTTTTTTTGGCTTAAAAATTTAATCTTATATATGTGTGTGTGTTCTATGTTTAAGTAAGTTGCATTCAAATTTAATTTTTAGTATGTTTATTATTCATTTTATCCTAATTTATGTGAAAGTGTGCGAATTAACTTAAAAATTCTATGTTCAAACATACTATTAAAATTACAAAGTTTGAATTTCGAAAAGAAAAAAAAAAGTAACACATAAATTAGGAAAGAAGGAATAAGCTAAGTCTTATGTTTCTTCTTCAAATATTTTATTAATTATTTGTTATAGATCGCTGTTCTTTTTTTGCATCTTCTTGTCCTTTATCATTCGTAAACATAGAGAGGACAATTATTTTTTTGGGTTTTAGCTTACAACTGAACCCTACAGTCCAGTATCATACAAAAGTTCGAAATTATTGTTTCCATAAAATAATTGTCACAACTTACAGAGCCATAAGTTGTTAGTAACAGGAATATTCCATATCTAATCCTGATTAATATATTCGTGTATTAATTTTATTAATCGGAGAAAATTTAAAAAGAAACGAAGACTTATAAAATTTAACATTTTTAAAACTTGTGCTCATAAATATGTCATAATATTTACGTAACTATAAATATATTAATGTCTGAAAGTTGGATAAGATGGCCCTAACATAAAGTTTATATCACCTCTAATTTTTATGAAATTAGTACAAGATGCTCATTGAATAAAAAAAAATGTTTTTACTTAGATAATTTCATCTATTCAAAGGTTACATGTTCTGTTCTAGATTAAGTAGATCTAATTTAGAGAATTATCGATAGGATAACAAAAAAACAATTAGAATTAAGAGTAAAATTAAATTGTTTTCTAGAAAAAATTGGGATGGAAAAAAAGAAAATATAATCACGTAAACTAATAATACTGAATAAAGTACTTTCACTTGATCAATTTTTATTGTGATAAATGTCATTTTCCTAAGCTAATTATTAGTTCAATTGAAAGATGCTTATACCTTAAAAATTAGATGCTTGTTGTTTATGCCAACACTATAAATACCTCTCATTAATTAGTTAATGTCAAAAATGAACAACTAGCTAGCAAGTTATTTTCTTAACATCATAACTTAAAAACTGTCATAGAGATACAGATCAACGATGGCCTTATGTAGTTACACATTTAAAGTAAATTGCTCTATTCAAAGGCCTTCAATTCCAACCAAAGTTCAGGACTTGAAAGCCTCTATTTCATCTGCTTTGAAGGTAACCCTCCTTCCCCTCATATTCATCAACTTTGCTGCTAGTAGTCGTAGTATTACTCTTATAGGTTTTGTTCTTTTGATTTTTGTTACTATTTATTGTCCCTTATAATTCGTTTATCATATTATTTTGTTGAAATTACGATTTGTTTATCAGTATATAATTTTGTCATGCCTTGTGTGTAGTATTGTCTTGATTTCTTCATTCCTATTATTTTCTTGAGGCTAGGGTCTATTGTAAATAATATCTCTACTTGCCAAGATAAAAATAAGATTTATGTACGCACTACCCTTTCTAGACTCTAGTGGCGAGTTTATAGCAAGAATATGGGACAAGTGTCTCTCCGCAAAACTAGATACTTTATGTATATATTTTTAAAATTTGGTACTCCCTCTGTCAAACAATAGTGTCCACTATTGATTTGGCACACATTTTAAGAAACTATAATAGAAGACTAATTTTACTATATCACCCTTTGAATATAATAAATACAATGTCTTGAAAAATGTACTCCCTCCGTCCCATATTAGATGGGCACTTCCAACTTTACACGGTGATTAAGAAATCATTAATACATTGGAAGACTTTATCATTTTACCCTTTGTTTATATCAATGCACATTAATATTGGGTCTTTAAAATTTGTTTAAACTTCCAAATGTCATGCATATTAATTGTAGGGGTAAAATGGGAAAAAACTTATCCTAATTTAGTAAGTGTTCAAGTAATATGAGACAAACATTTTTAGTAAGATGCCTATCTAATATGGGACGGAGGGAGTAATAGAGAAATAACTATAATTAATGATAAGGGTAAATTAGGAACTAAATGTAAAATTATGCATTGATTTCATAAAGTGGACAAGTAATGTTGCATATCCCAATATAATATAGTAGACACCTATTGTTGGACGGTGGAACCCATGTCACAAGAAAACTAATGTCTCATTTATTTGCACTTAATGAAGGTATTAAACTCTTAACTAATGATTCAAATTTTAGTTAAATTTGTTTGTTTTCAAGGTCTAAATCTTAATTCTTAATTGTGTTTGTTTTTCTTATTTTACAACCATGAACTTATTGGGTATGAATTTGATTGAATGATTATGATCTATAACAAAATCTTAACATCATAAAGGTGTCTATTTAGTTTAATTTTATTTTTACAAAAATGACAGTTCACCACTACCCTATCTACTTTTACCTACTACCCACAACAATCATATCAACCACAACTACCACAACCATCATTTCAATCACAATTACCACTACTTACCATCCACAACCACCAGTATCGTTAGTCACCAAAATCAATCACCATCACCATTACCCAACATTTGCAATCATTACCACCAACCATTATTACATTTACTAATCACTATTAATAATGACCACCATTAGTCAACATTATATATCACTAACCACCATCATGATTCATTACCACCATTAGTTACTAGTATTATTTCACTACTATTTATCAACCACCACCAACATCAACCACGATCAATAACTACCGTCAACTACCCACAACTATCATCATCAATCAAATCATCTCAAATCGACACACAATCACCATAGTTAGTCATCACCACCACCAATTGTCATAAAAAATTTAAAATATTTTATTGATATCATATTTGATCAATTTAGTATTTTATTTGAATTTTATATTTATTTATTTTCTTAAATAAAGATAAATTTTATACATTTAAATGTTGAGAAAATAGTCTTAATGATTTAGTAATTAGGTCTTAATGCAACATCTTAATATACAGATATGTATTCATATGCAAACCTTTAAATCTTAATGCATATTTTAATATTCAAATTCAGAGATTTTAATCTAAATGAAAACAAATGAGACCTGAATGGTGTATTTTGGTTGAAGGTTTCTTTTTTTGTCAAACCCCAACCCCCTTATTAGTAGCTGAAGTAAAGGCCAACATGAGATCAAAGTCACTTGCCGTCGATATTCCCTTACTTCTCAAGCTTTGAATTTCATGAGCCCTTCGATTGTATCCCATAATCAAATATCTTTGATAAACATCTTGTCGATGATTCAATTTTCACATATTATTTAGAATCTCCGTGTGTGTTTTTCGCCTGAATTCTTTGCGTAAAGAACCTAACTCATCAGAAGTTAAGAAAGATGAACTATTTAACCCTTTAACCAATGTATATGCTAAGTAGTGGCAATAAACTATTTACCTAGAGGAAAGGATCAATTCTCATAAATACATTTTTCCTTCTTTTTTTAGTAGCACATATATTCTAGAAATTTTAGATTGACTTACGTCAAACCCCGTTGGGTATGTTGGGATGTTGTTGATATTACAATATGTCGCTAAATAGAATTGACAATGATTTTTGTTATTTAGTTACAAAATATTGTTGTTCATCCTGTATTCCTAAGATACTTAGAACAAAAATTTTGAAGAACTTGGTAAGAAACAACAAAGTTTAAAGAGTATTTTCAAAACTAGAAAATCAAAAGCAGTAGAGAAAATTGAATCAGATTAGAAACAATATACAAAATATTTTTCTCAAAGACGAAAATCAAGCTCACTGAATGCACAATGTCCCCTTAAGGAAATTATTCCCCTCAAGTACCCGAGGCTAATGGAATATATTCTCCCAGGATAGAACGATCTTACTCACCAGTGTATCGATACCTAAAACCATGGTTTCAGCGAACCACTCAACGACAGTAAAATATACTTAGAATACTAGATTTAGTAATAGTAGTAGTAGAAGAAGTCCAGAAAATTGGTTATCTTAAAATGAGAGGAAATCCACTATATATAAACAACAAAGGGTAGTGTGTGAAACTGTTCTTGTTGTGCCTTACCAGAAATGTCACAACCTTTTGGAAAAGTCACAATCTTTCGGAAAGGTCACAACCTTTCATAAAAGTCACAATTTTTCATAGAAATCACAACTCTTCGTTTTCCATTCACACCTTTTAAAACCTAACTAATTTGTTGATGGTTAATTCCAATTTTTTTTGGTAGTGTTTTATGTTTTATTTAGAATTAGAATTAGAATACCCCAAAGGCAAATTAGCTTATAATTTGCTTTGTTTTGAATTGATGAATAGCCATTTTCGAGGAATTTGGTGCATTTTCCAGTTGTAGCTGACATTCCAAAAGCTGTGAAAGAAACTTCTATCAAATTATTAGATGCCTTTGTGGACCTTGTATTTGAATTTGTTGATCAGCCATTACTTCCATCTCAGGTACATTTCCATTTATTAATTACTACCAGGTTCAATTAGTTGCTACAAATGTTAACTTATGTAATAAATTTTGACAGAGTAATTTTGCACCGGTGGAAGAGATTGGAGAATCCGTTCAAGTAATTACAGTGGAAGGGGAAATTCCAGATGATTTTCCGGAGGGTGTTTACATAAGAAATGGTCAGGAATTGTCCATTCGTTCACTTTTACTTGTTTACTTTTTAGACTTTGCACATTCCTTAAGAAACAATGATTGATACGAGTATTTGCAGGTTCAAATCCTCTGTTTGGAGGTCTCAAATCGACCAAATCCATATTTGGGAAATCAAGACACATATGGATTGAAGGGGAAGGAATGCTTCATGCTTTGTACTTCACAAGAGAAAAAGGAAGAGGAACTTGGAATACATTCTACAATAACAAGCACACCCAAACGGAAACTTTCAAGACGGAAATACATAGAAAGAAACCTGGATTTCTTCCTGCTGTTGAAGGGGATTCTCCTGCCATTTTAATGGCTTACGCTTTGAATTTGGTATGAAACTTACTTACATCATCCAAAATACTCCCTCGTTTCAATTTGTTTGTCTTAGTTCATTTTAGTCTGTTTCAAAAAGAATATCTCTTTCTCTTTTTGGCAACTTCAAAATCTTAACTTTCTACATGGTATGTTTAAGCCTGCTGCGAGATTAAAGGACATTCTGTATATCTTTGTTTAAGAACACAAGATTCAAAAGTCTTATTTACTTTCTTAAACTTCATGTCAAGTCAAAACTAGACAAATAAATTGAAACAAAGGGAGTAGTAGTATTCTATCGTTATTGATCTTTCTTTTAAAACTTGCATTCGATAAGCCTTCACTTGTTGGTGTTGTGTTGTAGTTGAGATTTGGCGTGGAAAACAAATATCTAAGCAATACAAGCATCTTTGAGCACTCAAAGAAATACTACTCTATTGCTGAAAATCATTTGCCTCAAGAGATAGACATATATTCCCTTGAAACACTGGGTAATTGGAATGTCAACGGAGCTTGGAGTAGACCATTCACAAGTCATCCAAAGGTAATTAAGTTCTAAAAAGTTCTTATAGTGTGTGCGCACATCTTAAATGCAAACATGTTGTTGTATCTACAGAAAGCCCCTGGAAGTGGCGAACTTGTTACAATGGGGATATATCCAAGAAAACCTTACTTTGAACTAGGAGTCATTTCAGGTATGTTATTCCTTTTAGTGATGAAAAATGAAGATGTTAATACAAGATCGATGAACATTATAAAGGGGATTCAATTAAACTTCTAAATAAATTTATTTAGCTCGCGAATAATTTGTTAGTTCCTACTTTCAGCTGATGGCATGAAAATGGTACACAAAGTGGATCTTAAGTTTAATAGGTGCACCCTATGCCATGACATAGGAGTTACACAAAGGTAATTTTGATCACAACATTTAAGAGTGTTTCAACTTATGATATTACTAAGCTAATATTTCACTAATTCTGTAATATCTTACTATCCATAGGTACAACGTGATCATGGATTTTCCACTAACTATTGACATAAATCGCCTCATTAGGGGTGACTCGTAAGTAGTTTAATTTATCTTTTCCATTAATGATGTTGCAATCTAATGAAATTGTTTTGATTATATTTTTGCTCTATCATTTGGTTAATAGATTGATCAAATATGATAAA
>JAJOOR010016635.1:0-18815 GCA_036250505.1 Solanum acaule
AAATGATATTATTTTTATAAAAATAAGTATATCTAAATATGCTTCTACTAATAAATATTATTTTTAAGAATTAATATAATTTTGAACAATATTTTTTGTATTACCTTATTTCAAGTAGCACAAAGTCTCTAAATATACCTACTTGGCTTTTCTTTTCCCAGTGTGATAGTTATTCCAAATATACCAACTTAATTATTCATCCTCCATTATAATTATTTTAAATACCTATTTAACTTTTCTCTTCCACTTCAATAGTTATTTATTTTATATGGAAATATTATTTACTATTAATAATTATAAATGTTTCTATCATTTGTGAACATTTTTTTATTTGTATTTACCTTATTTTTAAACTTTCAAGAGTCTAAATATAGTAAAAGAATCATTTTTTATCTTTATAACATAAAACCTTTTATTATTCTTTTATAATTGTTCATTTAATACCCATTTTATGTATTTTAAGCACAATTTATAACAAAAATATTTTTTCACTTTTTTGCAACGAAGGAAAATGATAATTCTATATCACCAAAAATTATTTTGCAAAATAAAAATCATGTATATCTCATGTTTCTAAAGAAGTAACATATAGAGAAACAATTTTAAACTTATATATTCAACTGAAGTAACTTTTGAAGTTTTTAAATTATTTTGTAGCTCATCTTCTATAAATAATTTTTCATCTTTCTAAGAGCATGTTTGGATGTGCTTATAGTTTTTGCCTTATGAATCAAAATTATAAAGTAGAAATTCTAACTTACGACTTATTTGTCTTTTTGAGTAATTTTTTTTTAACTCAAACACTATAAAAGTCTAAAATCTATTTTGACTTTAAAACATCAATAACAAAAAAAAAAAAAAAAAGGCTCAAAGTGGTGCTTGTCTAGTTATGCAAAAAATAAACTATTTAAGATCCTATAATTCGATATATGAGAAATTAAATAGGTACAGGAATAGATAGCTTCAGATGAATTAACCATCTTATGAATTGTAGTGTAAATGTCAAATACCTTATCTTGACTAATTGAGAATTAACCGAAATCAGAAATCTTCGATAATCCAGTGGTATCCATCAAATGTGTTTCTGCAAATATCTATTTTAAACTTTTTACGATATAAATTAAAAATATCAATAACAAAAATAAATACTCCATTAAATTAAATCAGTTATCTCATTCGAGATTCAGTGTTCATTCTAATAAATTTCATGTGAAGAAAAGTATCTTACTCAAGAAAAAATGTTTTATAGGCTGAATAAGATTCCAATTGTAATTGAACTTACACAAGTACATATAGATGAAGGAGTGAAAGACCATACAATATTACAAATTTTCATAGCTCACATATTCTTACCATATTATATGTCACCTGCTTCATGAAGAAAAGTTGGAACTACAAATTATTATTTTTGGCTAAATTCTTTACTGACAAAGATTGAAAGTTAATTATCTTGTACAATTGTATACATTATATAACTCCCCAAATGTCTTTTAAGTTATCCATTATTTACTCATTTATGGTGAATTAGTAAGGAAGAACGTGACATTTTATTGTTCTTTAATGAAAGAAAATTACTTTAAGAATATATTAAACATGATTAAGAGAATTCAATGGGTGATTGGTGAGGTCTTTTTTACATAGAATTTAAATAAGAAAAATAGGAAAAAATGTTTAAAAAAAAAAAGAGAAAAAAAATAAATGCAAATGGTGGCCTTAGAGAGGTGTCACATCACCTTTTCTAGATTCAACTTCTTTTATATATATATATATATATATATATATATAGATGTTTTTATATTATTGAATTATTTGTCATATCTTCACATTTATTAAAATGTTAAATATATGCATTTTTAAAAGTCGTTGTTATGGAATTATTAATATAATAATATTGATAAATGTGTAATATAATTTATTATCATAGTTATGCATGTTACCTCACTTTCTTATAGATTTTTATTTTAATAATAGATTTGTGGGTGATAAATTATTAGAGTATGAATTAAAAGTTGATTAATTTTATTTTTAATTGTATGTTATTTTTTAATTTTTATTTTAGTGTAGCTAATCGAATAGTTTCTAGTTTTTTTTTAAAAAAAAAATTATTCCATCATTTATACTAACATGTGTTTATTATTGAATTATGGTTGTATTCTTCTTCAAATGTAATGTTGTCTGTTATATTATTTCTATTCTTTTTATCTTCATCTTTTTATTTGGTGAATAGGTAAATTATTTTATGGTTAGCCGAATAATATTTGAATATATTTGCAAATAAAATAGTAGAAGTTCAAGAAAAGAAGAACAATATTTATCAAAGTGAAAATTCTCTGCAAATGATGATATTGTTAGATCTATAATGTCTTATTTCTTTTTTTTTTTTTAGTTTATTTCATTAATTTGATTTGTTTTTGTCATATTTTATACATAAATTCTTTAATCAGATGATTGAACCATGAATCTATTCTTCTTCAAATGTGTAATGTTGTTTGTTAAATTAGTTTCATTCTTCTTATCTTCATTTTTTATGGGGTGAATAGATAGATTATTTGATGGCTAACCGAAGAAAATTTGAATATATTTGCAAATAAAAAAGTGAAAGTCCAAGGAAAAGAAGAACAATATTTATCAAACTGAAAATCATTTGCAAATAATGATATTGATAAGTATAATGTCTTATTGTGACATTTTAGTTTATTTCATTCAATTTGATTTATTTTTTTGTGATATTATGTACTTAAATTCTTTAAATCAAATGAGTTTTATATTTTTATTTATATACATTTGTAATCTTTGATATTTTTACGGCGATTAATATTTTTTTTAGATTGTACGTTATTTTTAAAATTTAATTTTAGTGAAGTTATTCTAATACTTTTTTTTTTCATTTTCTGTTAATTTTTACTCAATCATTTACACTAACATGTTTTTTATTGTTGGATTATTGGTGATATATTCACATTTTTAAAATGCTAAATATGTGCAATTGAATAACTTAATTGCTATGGAATTATTAATATAAAGTAACGATAAATGTAGAATATCATGATTTATGCATATTATTCCACTTTCTTATAGCTTTTTAGTAATATACTTGTGAGTGATAAAATATTAAAGTATGAACAATTTTTTTTTTTCATTTGTTCAATTAAATTTCAATTAAATTATAATTTTTTTAAATTGTTACTATACTTAAAATAAATGGTTTGTCTTTGAAATTTAGAACCTTCAAACTTATAGAATATATAACTATTCTAAAAATTAAATGTACAAAAAAGACTTCTTATATTACAAGATATTAGAGAATTTGAAATTATTTTGTCAATATTGAAATAAATAATAGGTCATTTAGTTAATTAGAAACTACCATTTAATTACTATAATAAATACTAGAAAAATTGATAAGTTCCTCAACATATAATCATTGATAAAAAATTAAATTATTATTTTCTCTTTCGAAAGTTTAAAAGTAACTTATTCAGTATTTGTGATTAATTATTTTCAATGATTAATAAAAAATGTATATATCATGAACATGTTTCAATTATTATATGACTTTATTTTATATTGACTTTATTTTAAATTACTTTTCTATTATTGTTTGACACAAATTTAAGAATGTAAAGAATATTTTGAATCTTTTGAATTTGAAAAAATATATATGCAAAATATATTAACATGTCATTTAGTCTTATGATATTTTACCTTTCATGTGAAATATTTTTAACTAATAAATTGTTAATATGAAAAATATATTAATATATCAATACAACATAAAAATAATAAAGGACAAATATGTAAAATATTTCAACTAATTGATGTTTCATGAAATTAAATTAATCATAAATTCATATATAGCCGCGCAACGTGCGGGTACGTATACTAGTTATTCCTAACAAGAACATCAATAATCCAATAACATAAAATTTTCAATCTAGCGAAAGTAAATTTATTGATATTTTAAAAAAATGTGTTTGGAGAAATTAGTCATTATTAGATATTCTTCCTCAATAAATATTGTTCTTTATCCAAAAATGTAGATTTTTTTGAGTACTTTGCTCTTTCAAAGTTTAGTCAATAGACACTTTTGTTGATAGAACCTTCACAGGTTAAATTACTCAATTAATTTAACAAGTATATTACGTTTGTTAATCATCAAATTATTAAATGAGTCAATAAAAATTACACTTGTAATATTTTATTGATAAAATACGCGGGTGATCTTATTCCGGGCAACTACAATAAGAAAACAAGAACTCTGGAATTTCTTAGCATTTATTAAGAGTGTTTATTCTTGACTGTTAATACTTAAATCTGATTATTAATATTAATTATTAAGAATAGTCTATAGTATGTAAGTTAGAGTAAATTCTGAATGTAACCAAGAAAATGCAAGTTAAACTCACATAATCCTTTGAGATATTAGCTTTTTAGCCCCTCAAATATTTGATCATTTCAATTTTTTATCCTAATAAATTTTAGTTAGATACATTTAACCTTCAATTCATTAATATGTGCATTTCTTATCTCTCAGACTTTGAATCTTTACAAATTTAATGAATTATGTATTATGTGCTAAATCATTCAAGTATGAATGTTATATTAAATTTGTACTATTACTTAAGTATATTTGAAGGCACATAACTCCAAAACTAAAATCACGTATAAAATAAATAAATATTATAGTTGATTAAATGTTAAATATGCTTAACAAAATATTGTAAGGATCAAATAAGAATTCATCAACAATTGAAGGATTGAAAATGCAATCATTCCAAATCACCTTCAAATTATTAAAAATTTGTTGATTATAATGTTTATAGTTCTTTTCGGTCAATTTTATCAACTTAATTCAATATTAGGATCACATGGTTCAGGGTCGCAACTAGCAATGGATCAATGAAGTTGGAAGGGTTAAATGATAGTTTGGTCAAATTTAGTGATTTTAATTTTAATTTTTATATTTATTATTAAAAAACTGATAAAATGTACAAAAATATATTAAAATTTAATTACTAATATTTAGTTTTTAAATTGAGAATTCATAAAGTTCAAATTAGTGCCCTACCTCTACATATAACTGATGATGTTCTTATTAACTCGATGAATACATTATACATATCTTTAAATATATTATTATTAGTTAATGATAGGTAATTAATTGTCTATTTAAATTAAATATAAGATTGAACTTTTTTGGTATGTAATTTTAAGAAAGTAATTCACAATAACATAACCATGTAATTTCACAAATAAAGTCTGAGGAGAGTAAGTTGTATGCAGACCTTATATTTACCTTAATAAGGTTCGGAGAAATTAAATTGTACAAAACACCATTTAGGATTTAATTTTTTGAGATAATTTTCAATAATGAAATTAATATGAATAGAGAATGAAAATAAAAATCATGAATTTTAAGAAGTAAACGAAAAAAAGGACCAACGAATAAAGACTAAATCCAAATATTATATTAATTTCATTAATATGTGAATTAGAAGTTTAGCAGTAGATTATTTGGCTAGATTGAAAATTTTATATTGTTTGGATTAAATATTGAACCTCTTGTTAAGAATAATTTAATTATTGTCTAATCACTCAAATAATATTGTCTTCCAGAATAAATATTGTCCTTTATCAAAACATATTGAACTTTAATTTGCTCTTTCAAAGTCAATAGACACTTTTGTTGATAGAATCTTCAGAGCTTAATTACTCACATTACATTAATTAATTATCAAATTACTATATGGATTAGTCAATAATAGCATACTTTTACTAATTTAATCGGTAAATAACGCCGGTGACCTCATTCCGTCAACTACAATATCTTGACCGGAGAAAGAAAACAACATCACTGGAATTTCTTAAAGGTATTTGTTCTTGACTGCTAATCACTTTAATTTGATTAATCTAATTAACAATAGTGGGTTTAAAAATACTAAGTCTAAAGTATGTAAAGTTCTTCAAAATATAACCCAAAAAAGTTAAACTACACTCACATAATCCTTTGGGGTATTAGCACTTTTAGCCCCTCAAATATCCATAAATTCTAATGGTAATATATAGTTCTAAAATATGCTAAACATCAATTATATTTCTTATATAAAGGATAAAAAACAAATATTTTAGTTATGGAAGGTTAAATATGCTTAGCAAAAGATTATTAGGATCAAAATTTAGAATTCATTAATAATTTAGGGACCAGACCTGCAATTATTCCTAATCTTCTTTAAATCATTAACAATTTTGTTGATCATATATTGTTTATAGCTCTTCTAGTCAATTTAATCAACTTTAATTCAATATAATTAGGATCAAATGGTTGAGGGGTTGCTAGTCCGTTTACATCAGAGTATGTTATACCAACAAGTTTGAGCCAAAAGTTGGTATATTATATACATAATATATATACTACATGGGATCGTTTGGGAAGTGAAATGGAATAAGTCTGATATTTCATGAGATTATTTTATCTCATTTTCTATATAAGGGCTGCTCTACAACTTTTTTATAAAGGCAATTACTTTAGGCCTTCAAATTAGAGGGGCTCATTTTCTTAAATAATGGAGTAATAGTTTATAAGTATTTTTTTAAAAAACAAATACTATAGGTTATTTCTTGTAGAAAATATAAACTTTTCATATACGAGGAAAGAAGTAACAGAAATTTGACAAATTTTGAATATTATGTCTTAAGAAAGATTAAATAATTGATTATAATAAACTTCATAAAAAATTTAAGGCCTCCATTTAAATTTGGCTTTAGGACACAAAATGTATTAAGGTGCCCTTGTTTTTATATGAGATATAATTTCACTAATTTAGAACAAACAAAATAAGATTTAAAAAATACAATAAAATAATCTCAAAATCAACTAATATACCATGTCAAATTTATTCAAAGAATTATTATTTTTGTGTCATGTACCAAACCACCCCTATATAAACCCACTCCATTCACTCTGTTTTACATATTACTTTCCAAGAAAAGAGCCTTGGCTAATTCAACTTGCCTATATCATCTTCATCACTGAGCTCATCGGAAAAGTAATATTAAGTAGCATGCCGTCAGTCTCCGGTCGAGTCGTCTGTGTTACCGGTGCCGGAGGCTTCATCGCCTCTTGGCTCGTTAAACTTCTTCTGGAAAAAGGCTACACTGTTAGGGGAACTGTAAGGAATCCTGGTATGCACACAATACTCCATCTTCATCATATTTTCAATTCAACCCATCATTTTCTCCTCGTATGTTGAAAGAAATTGAAACTTATATCGAGTTCGTTCATTTTGAACTCAGTGACTCTAAATCCTTGAATATACTCTGTTTTTGAGTACTTATAAAATTTAATGTTTTTATTTTTATTTTTATAGATGATCCAAAGAATTGTCATTTGAGGGAGCTTGAAGGAGCAAAAGAGAGGCTAACTCTATGCAGAGGTGATCTTCTTGATTATCAGAGTTTGCGTGAAGCAATAAATGGCTGTGACGGAGTTTTCCACACAGCTTCACCAGTTACTGATGATCCAGTAAGTCTTCTTAACTTATGTACGTACAATATACAATAAACCTTTGCGGTCCGACCTGAATATAGCAAAAACTTTTTTTTTTTAATTAGACAACGGGACAAAAGTAAAACCTAATTTGGGATGTGAAAAGAATCAATTTTTTTGTATAAGCGTGCACACAACTAAAATAAATTCTTATATTTTTTGTATAAGCGTGCACACAACTAAAAAAAACTCTTATCTTGTGTTAGTTAGTTGGATTATCAATTATCATACTAAGTTTGGTTAAAAAAAATTGTTTTTCATTTCTTGGTGATTGATTTGAGTAGTATATTTCATGAGAAAAATGAGGAAACATGAACATAATAATTTAGTAGTAGTAGTTGGTGGACTGGGTCCAATTGAACCATTAGTTGGATTGTCAATTCAAGCTAGACAAACTTTAATTTGTTTATGTTTTATGTTCCACCAAGAGGTCCATGATGAGAAAAAAAGATCTTTTGAATGTCGTTTTGCTTCTAATTTCCCTTTCTTTAGTAATTTATTTTCTTGTGGGATTAATTGTTGAAGGAACAAATGGTGGAGCCAGCAGTAATTGGTACTAAGAATGTGATAACAGCAGCAGCAGAGGCTAATGTAAGACGCGTTGTGTTTACTTCCTCAATTGGAGCTGTGTACATGGACCCAAGCAGAGACCCTGAAAAAGTTGTGGACGAGACTTGCTGGAGTGATCCTGAATTCTGCAAGAACACTAAGGTCAATAATACTAAAGTTTTGCATGTAATAAATGTAACGTGTTATCTTAGGTTACTGATTTAAATTTGCTATTATATATACAGAATTGGTATTGTTATGGCAAGATGGTGGCAGAACAAGCAGCGTGGGATGAGGCAAGGGAGAAAGGAGTTGATTTAGTCGCGATAAATCCAGTGTTGGTGCTTGGACCATTGCTACAAAAAACTGTGAATGCTAGTGTTCTTCATATCCTTAAGTACCTTACTGGATCAGCTAAAACTTATGCTAATTCAGTTCAAGCATATGTACATGTTAAGGATGTGGCTCTAGCTCACATACTCCTCTACGAAACTCCTTCAGCATCAGGCCGTTACCTCTGTGCTGAGAGTGTGCTTCATCGTGGTGACATCATTGAAATTCTAGCCAAATTCTTCCCTGAATATCCCATCCCCACAAAGTAAGTTCAATTCCCAAATCTATTAACATAATCGCGCTACTACATGAATTTTCATTTCAAATTAAAATCGCAAAGTTGTTTTAAGACCTAGTCCACAAAATATGCATCATTAGTTGCTAGTTGTTGGATGTTTTTGCTTCCTAGTATCAAATTTTTATTGGTAAGAATAGTACTTATGACCTAAGCATTGCTACCATAAATACAAGTGACCCACTAACAAACACTTGAGTATCAACAATATTCTTTAAACTTGAAATGATCTTACCTAACACACCATCACTATCTTGTCTGACTCAGCTGGTCCCAACTTCTCCTTCTGCTTTACCAACAAATTGGGACCAAACCAACTTTTTATCAACTCGAATGTATTTTTGATGTCTTCGTTACGATTGATAGTATATTCTAATCTTGGTTATACTTGTAAAAATATTAGGTGTTCGGATGTGACGAAGCCAAGGGTAAAACCGTACAAATTCTCAAACCAAAAATTGAAGGATTTGGGGCTGGAATTTACACCAGTGAAACAATGCTTATATGAGACAGTGAAGAGTCTACAGGAGAAAGGTCACCTTCCTATTCCTACTCAAAAGGATGAAATTATTCGAATTCAGACTTAGCTTTATTATCTAATAATAATAATAATGTGTAATCTGTTTTACTATGTTCAAGGAAATGTTTTTTTACTGTTTCCATTGTTGTTATCAGTATATATTAGCCTAAAACATGAATAATGTTATCATGGATATTGCTTTTTATCCATAAGATAACATTTTTATGTAGTAATAATTTCTGTATGTCTTTGGAATGTTAGTTCAACTTAATGATCATATCATTCTATAATATGATATATAGTTGAACTTTTAATGTTTCGGTTTATTGGTAAATTATGAGTTTGATCCTTGTAATATTTGTAATTTATATTCCTACGTGATATTAAATTATTTTTATATGATATTATCCTCAAATATGAAATAGTACTGCTAATTTAACCTTTTAAAGAGTCAAAACTTCCAACAAATGTCACGTTTTCAATATTGTCATAGGCAATAGTCAATAACATATGTATTCAATTTTTTCAGTTGTTGTATATCTTTTGAATCTCCGTAATGATTTGTATCGACAAACTATTAAGTCAAGCATATAATTGCGGTAAATTTCTGGCGTTGTCTTTAAAAAACGTAAGCTTAGTGGAAATGTGGCATTGGATCATGGAATGGCCCACCAGTCACTAATCAAAATCCCCATTAAAAAGTGGACTTTTCTTAATAATCCAATAAAGTATGATATTGCTTTCGGCTTTATTTTGGACCCCTCCACTAAACAGGCTGGATTGTTAATTGGGATTCAATCCAAAGATTATGATGCACCTTTGTGAGAGCTTATCAATTTTCATGTCTAAATCCCGTAGGTGGATTTATATCCGGCACGTGAGATAAGTTAAGCGAAAGGTATTAGTAATACCAGCAAATGGAAGGTATTAATAATGCATCCTATAATACCATGTAGGATGTGAATTAGTTATACATACGTTCAAAATTCCTACCAAATCTAGTACTAAATAAGAGAAAATACAACGAAATAGTCACTTTATGTCTTTTCTCACTAAATAATATCATACATATATAACACATGGACTATTTCTCTTAATACTACCTACCAAACGACCCCTAAAACTTATAGCTATACAAAGGGTCTTATTTTGTTAAGGAAACAAGATTTTCATGAGAAATTAGACCACACAAATTTCATAGATTTCGATATTGTTCGAGTTACATAACAAGAGATCATATAGAAATGGAGGATTATTGTGTGGACGGTGTTTGATCATGTTTAAAGGTTCGATTAGCAGTCACGATTAAAGAACATTTTGATACATTATACCTATTTTAGTCTACGGCCACAGGAGTCAATTTGATTAGGATGTCAGGACCTAACTTCCTTAATTTTTTTCAACCTCCATTTGCATACGTAGTTGAAATATAATTATATAAGTTTGATTAGTTCAAATGTCTGACAATCACGTCGACATTAACTCTATTGTTCCTAATATTCCCTGTGTGGTTATAGACTTTATATTTAGACGCAAGGAATCTTTGTATAAATTATAAGAATTAATTAGGGAATCTTTTGGAAGTCTTAAAGAACCATTGAACTTTAATTTGACTACATTTAACAAACGGGATATTAAATTAAGATTGAAAAATTGAGCTACAAATTTGGTGTTGTATTCTTTTTCACATTAAAAATTAGAGTACGATCCAATTAATTAGTTCAACAAACAAATGAAGGACAAAATAATGATTAAGAAGATGACGAATGTACCAATTCAACAACTTTTAAATTAGGTGGACAAAGACGTACAAACAAACAGTGAAAAAATATAATGGAGGAAATGATGAAACATTAATGTAATTGTTGATGCACTAATTTATTACTAAAGATGAAAGTCAAATGTTTCTACTAGTAATGGTTGATGCACTAATTAATACTCGCATAACTAAACCCAACATAACTAAGTCCTGCATAACTAAACTCTGTATAACTAATACATGCATAACTAAACGCTACATAACTAATATCTGCCATAACTCTAACCAGTAATCAAATGGCCCCTATATATCTATGTATAATGTTTTCAAGTAATATGCAATTGTTTCAAACAAAGGTTAACATTGAAGTTTGAGAGATTTGAGCTATTTTGAATTTTAGAAGTCAAGTGAAATCAATGATAATAATTAATAGGCCTATATTTAGTGCATAACAAGTATAATTAATGTATAAGATATACTTATTGATTATACATAGATTATGTAGTGATTATTCATTAAATATTGAAGTTTGAGAGATTTTTTGATTGATTTATCGAAACAGATTAGAAATTTTAGGGATAGTTATTGTAAACACAAATTTAAGGCTACATTGAGTTTATTAGTCATTAGTGAGCGGCTATTTGTGTTTTTTTGAAAAAACTTACCCGCACCGGGTGTATACACCAAATTAATGCAATTTTCATTATTATGTGATTTAATGAAGTAAAATACATGTTAATTAATTAAGATTAAGTAAATGAACTGTAAATTTAAACACATGGCGTGCATGTATTGAATTGGTGTATACACTCGGTGCGGGTAAGTTTTACCGGTTTTTCTCCCATCTTTTTTCTCCGGTGGTGCATATTCATAAGAATCCCTAAAACATTTGCTCAACCTTTTGGATCAGACTAAAAGGTCACTGGCAGGCCCATATTGTATAATCCAAGTCTTGACGAAACTCTTAAAATGGGCTGAAGCCCAATAATATGTTCCAAGAACTTTGTTGACTAGCCCACTAAATAATGGGCTGAAGTCCAATGATATGTTCCACAGTTCCAGTATATGTGAACTTGCTAAACTGTGTCCTTATTTTTAAAAGTTATGTAGTATAAATTTTGGGACTAACAAAATATAAGATTGTTATCTAATAATATTTATAAAATTTTAGATTGTGATCAAACATTTTTTATAAGTTTTCTTCGAGTCATAGTTTAAAAGATTCTTAAGTTACAAGAGAAATAAAAAAGGACACTTAGTAAAGATGTTAAAAAATGACAAAAGTCCCACATTGGTGGTTAGTGAGATGGGTGAACTCCTTATAAGGTTTGGGCAATCCTCCTCCATTTGAGTTAGCTTTTGGAGTGTGAGTTAGGCTCAAGACCTAATATAACATGGTATCAGATTAGGACCCGTCTCACCCAATGTTGGGGCCCCCAAAATAAAAAATGCTCACTAGATGAAAATTTCTACGTGCAATTAATTATTCCCTCTTATCCCTTTGGTGATTATACTCGTTTTATATGTCTTTTGCACGCTCCTTTTAAAAAATATCAATTAAAGAGATAATTTGATTAAATTATCTTTATTTATTATTGATTTCAATTTATAACTACTATTGTTTTCAATATGTTAGTCAATTTACTTTTCTTTCTTAAAATTAACTATAAGTATTACTAAAAAAATTATTTTTAATAATCATGATAACTAAAAAAGAACAGAGGGGTATATGAGTTCAATGTAAATAAAATTATTTTAAAAAATAGTTTCACCATATTACAAGTTTTTTACATTTTCTACTCACACATAAATCTTTAACACGAAGGACAAAAACTTATACTAAACATTAAATTTAAAGTAAATATATTAGCATGAGTTATATTAAATCTCAATTAATTGATATAGCCTATTTTAATTTATTTTTCATTATATCATTTTTTTTATTAAGTCTGCATAATTTTCAAAAATTAAGAGGTCTTGCAAGTGTCAAAATAATAATTTAGATTTTTGGCGTCCCTGTTAACATCTTTAATTACTACTCCATTATTCTCACATATATGGCTAGGTACATCCATTTAAAGGCCAACATTAGACATAGCTTCCAAAAATCTGTAGTCTATGCATATATAATATTTGAGGAAATACCGTTGAAATTAACTTTTTTTGGAAAAGAAAAGAATGTTCCAGATTTAGAATATAGCAAGATATCATGATCATAAGTCATAACAAAAATATTCTTTCATATTTAGTATTAATTTCTAAATATCTATTTTATTATTACTAAAATAATTTCTAATCATTTTGATTTTTTTTCTTAAATTTCATATCTTATAAACAAACATGAGCATGTCATTTGGGATGACTCAATTGGTTTGGAGTGGATGACCCGGAATCAATCCTCCCCCTCAATGTCTTTTGAATTGAGTCTGTCGCGCATAGTGCTTGCCTAGTGCGGTTTACATCTCCTGTGTGGTTTGCAGGCTATTACACATTGGGGGATTTACCCAGTGCGTACAAAGTGCTCACCCAAAAGACAGAGATTGTAGAGACTACGGGTTATTTTGGGTTTCAAAACAAACATCATCATATAAATTGAGACACAGGAAATGTAAAATATTTAGTTATCGAAAATGTCACTATAAGCAATCAATTAGGAGCATTTTCATTTGATCCATGAAGACAGGTCGACATACCTATCTTTCCTTGCATTGGGACCCTTTTATCTTCAAATATCCTTATCTCCACCATAAATAGTCACAATTTTTAGTGAAGATCCATTGTCCAACCAACCGTTGCCAAAGTTTAAAAGAAACAAAATATAAACAATGGAATGTGCTAGCTAACTAAAGGCCTCAATCATACAAAGAGTTATTGCCATATGTTAATTCTTTGGACCCACACTTTATTTGGATGTGATTTTTTATTTTTAAATTTGTGTTCTCCATAATGCATTGGGGATCTAACTAAATTTAGATTCAAATCAGAAGTCTCATATTAAAGAGTAAATTACTCTTCAACAAAAGCGACTGCATACTCAAAAACACTTAAATCTAAAACATCTAATTATTAAAAATAAAAGAATATTTATAACTTTACCACAACTATTATTTTGTTTGGTATTTGGATGTGATTTCGTTTGCGTGTAACTTCTTTTTTGAAGCAAACTCATTATTACTAAGACAATTTCTTTTGCACCACCAGAACATTCCTCCATCAGGTAAAAGAATTAAAAAAAATTGATAGGAAGGAAGACCAATCACATTTCTTTGGGTCAAAATATTTTTATTGTTTAAGTCATAGATAAATATTTTTATTGTTTAAGTCATAGATAAGAATAACTGTCTACATGTGACAAAGATGTTTTTTACTTTTTTTTCTCTCTAGTGATTCGAAGTCATAATTTTAAGATAGGAGGTGATGATGCTTACTATTTGAGCAATTTTCTATTGATAATTTTGTTTTCTTAGAGATTTATATAGCAGTTTAAAAATATAATATTCTCTCGTTACAATTTATTTTACCTACTTTTCATTTTGACATGATGCATAAATATGCCTTTTAACTTTGTCTCCACTGACATTTATGTCATCTTACTTTGAGTGTGCACAAATAGATACTTATAAATTCATAAAATTGAACAAGTAGACATATATATCCTACATCACGAAATATATTAGTTAAATATTTTCGTATAATTAACGTTCATTATATTATGACACCACTAGAAGTAAGACAAGTGTGTGACACTATTGATCATCAACAAAAAAGAATATAGTAGATCATCCGGACCACAATGCACTAAACGTTTGCTCAACTCGATAACCAATAGTTCATCACCACATATATATAATAGTACTAGTAATATCAAACTACTCCAACACCAAGCGCGTACAATCATTATCAACTCTGGCCCCATAGTTCCTTTGTGTAGAATCAACATTACATCCACAAAAAAAAAAAAATTATGATATATTGATCTGATTCAACGTTGTTGTTATCGAGAGATAATATTCATTCATTGAATCTAAAAAAAAAAAAAAACAGAATATTCTCTTTCTCTATCGAAATATCTAGCCTTCACTGGTACAGTGAACACTCATTTTAAAACATCTCATTAGTCCGCAAAAGGAACAGACAAAAAGGGACTTACTTTTCAAATGGACTAATCTAATTTAATGGTGTAGCATTTTAATATTAATAGAAAATGTTACTACACCAATAATTTATCTTTTAAATAGATTGATCTTTTGTCTCTATCCTTAATAACAATCAAATGTATGTATAGACTCTAGCGGAAAAATCCTTAAAGCTTAATGTAAAAATATAAATTTATACCCTATGAAAATATAATGTTATTTGCCTTGAGGGGGAAAAAATGAACACCAACACAAAATAGAGGCGGAAGTGCAAATCTCCTTTAATCTTTGTTTGTCCAAACTTCTTTTGAGAGAATGGATTGTGTAGGTTATTTTACAAGAGTAATCAATTTTATATATATAAAATATATATCTTAAAACGTTATTTTCTTTTTCTTTTATATATCTATATCTATTATCTATCTTATATATCTATAGGGAAATAAAAAATATGATAGTGTTTATTAAAATAACTAATGCTGCAAGCATATAAAATGAAAAATATTTAATTTCATTTACATTTAGTAAGAAAAAGAGCGTGGAGACATAAAATAGCTCTACATCATATTGATAAAGCTATTCCAGAAATGGAACAAATATATCTTAGGACAAATCTAAGATCTACAAAACTTATAGAAGCAATCTATGAAATGAAAATGCTTAGAATACAAGAGTATTTTGAGTATAAAAATGCCATAGGCATATTAAATAGATGTCCTCTTTATATAGCATAATATGCTAAAAATTCCGCAACCCTGTTGTTGAAACAGCCCAGCCAAAGTTGGTATCAAAGCAAGGTTAAATATGATAAACATGATATATAAAAGAAGGCCTCGTCCTTATGAAAAACAAGTTATAATAAATCAAGAGAACTATTGGTATCTTTTGAAAATAAGACAAAACTATAGAGAAATCTATTATTTCTTGATAGAGCAAAAACAGCTATATCTAGAACAGATAGAATTATATTCAGACTTAATGTCTAAACAAGAAATAAATTCAATACATCAAGAAATAAAAAGAATAGAATTACAAATACCTGTAATAGGATCCAGAGTTTTCCATTATATCAAAGAAATAAGAATGGAAAAAATAAATAGAAAAAATAGACCAATATTTTTGGCCTAAATGAATCATTACATGTTTATTGAAGATAAACTACTAATTACAATCTTAGTTGCAATCAAACAACTAAATAAAGATGTAAAAGAAAAAATCATACAACTCATTGAAGATGAAAAATATAGAGAAGAATTCCCTATGGAATATATCGTATTTGGATATGAAGAAATTGTAGGAAACTACATGGATACATCAGATTACTATTTTTCAGAATAAATGAGTTTAGGAGAGATAGTAAATTTATTAAATGACTTAATGGAAAGTCATAAACAAATAGCTTTAAGACTAAAGCTGATAGAATTAGAGATAATCTCTCTAAAAGAAAACATTCCAGGAAGAATTACAAACATAATTGAAAAGACAGAAAAATTTGACAAAAAAGTAAGTCAAAAATACATAAATAATTTATTGGCAAAAAAATTTGCTAGTAAAAATACTTACCAAAAAGGGAGTATGGATGAAAAACTAATCCAAGAATTTCTTGAAAAAAATAAAGAAGAACAATCTAGAACAGAGGATCTAGAAATTGAAACTGTAAACACTGAAGAAAAAAATTCAGAAGATATAGAACAAAATGAATGAACAACTAGACGAATTAGTCTATGCAATGGAAGATTTAAATCTTTCAGAACAAGATATAAAAGTATTTATGAACAAAGGGGATACAGGAGGACCCCAAGGAAAATTTAAAATTGGAGAAACGTCCATAAAAAATGAAATGGACCCAGAAAATTTTGCAAATAAAGCAAAAAAGAATAAAGATTTTATAAGAAATTATCATAACAGTAATAAATCCAAGTTCATGCCAAATAAACTCCAAACAGGAGATATAGGAACCCAGTTTCTAGACTTAGATTGTAAAAGAGATCAAGAAACTAGTCTAGATCTATGGTCCCAAAATATACTCCTTTATTTCCTATTAGGAAAAGGAATGAACTATACAGATGAAGAAAAGTATATCATAATGATAAATACTTTTACAGGAAAAACAAATGACTGGTTTTCAGGATTAACTGAAGATGCAGAAAAAATAATTAAAAATAATACCATAAATGGTTTAAAAAATTCCCTCCAAGAAGGAATTGTAACAAATCTCAAGCAATATGTTGCAAATGAATTTTTAGGTGGACAAGGAAGTCCAATAGATAATAGAGAAAAAATAAGAACAATTGCCAAAGAGCAATTAGAAAAATTACAAATTTGTAAAATGAGTTATATTCAAGAATACACTTGTGAATTCGAAGAATATTATTATAAAATATTTGATAGTGGCAAAGAAATGCATCCATATCTTGAAAAATATTATCAAAAATTACCCGAATTTTGGGCAAAATATTTCAGAGAAGAATATGAAAAAGAAGATAAAAAGGGAGATACTCTTGGACAAAGAATATCATTCTTAAATAATAGACTTGGTCAATTATGTATGTCTCATAACATACAAAGAAAGGCCAAAAGAATAAATACACAAATTTATTGTTTAGATACAAATGCAGCAACTCAATGGGGATGCAATGATAAACCTTATAAAAAGAGAAGAAAGCTTAAGAAAAGCTTAATTAAAAGGAAAAATGTTTCAAAACAAAACTATATACCGAAAAGAAGGTATTATAGAAAGAAAAAAGACTTTAAAAGAACTAAGCCAGCAGAAAAATGCAAATGCTACAACTGTGGTGAAGAAGGTCATAAAAGTTACGAATGTAACAAAAAGAGAGTTAAAATATCAAAATTTGATAGAACAGAAATCGAGTCAGATTTAGAATCTATAAAGTCAATAGGAAGTGAAGACTTCTTTGAAGAACTATTTGAAGAACATTCAACTAGTTCAGAAGAATCTGAATAAATGAATAAAAAAAATACAAAACCAAGAAGAAGATTCAGTTCACATAATTCAAAGTGAAGAAGATCAAAAGGGTATGCCTTAAAAGCAACTTTCGATGGAGAATTATTAAGAAAAATCCAAGGATTAAAATTAAATCTTAAAACAGAAGATAACATTTTTAATAAAATGCAAAGAATGTTTTCAAGAAGTAAAATATCATATCATGAGTATCAAGAGATAGAAAAAGTAATAGAAATTACTCAAACCACAGGAAAACACAAGTTAAATCTCTTAACTAAACCTATGATAAGTCAAATCCTTAGGAAAATTCCTGAAAAGAAAAGGATAAAAATGAATTATGTCCATTTAGGTGGAATCCAAATTTTAGTAAAATCAACTTTTAAAGAAGGAATTAATTGTCCTACTGTCATAAATCTTTCAGATGAAAGATTCATAAATGCAAAAGAAGGAAATCTTGGTATAGTCGAAGGAAATTTGGCTTATACTAAACTCCTATTCACATACTATCCAAAATACTGTATTTCTTTAAAAGATGCAGATTTTAATGATGCATTAAGCTTGCACTTTCAGGTCAAAAGAAAAGACCTATTTAAACCATGTAATCATATTATGAGTATTTACTATCAAGCTCTATATACAGTTACTAATTCCAATTATGGAAATGTATATAAAAACAAACAAATGATTGAAATAGATCAAGAATGCTCTGAAA